>CALSBZ010026511.1:1143-14624 GCA_943591055.1 Gobionotothen gibberifrons
CGATATACTACCTAGTGACTGCTATGTGAAGGCCCGGGAACAGCCCGAAAAGCCATCCCCCTTAAGCACCGCGGCTTTAAGGGGAATATACTACCTAGAAAGACTGCTATGTGTAGGCCTGGAAGTGACCAGTGCCGAACCCCCCCCGAGCACTGCGGCTTTGAGGGGAATATACTACCTATCGAGACTGCTGTATCTAGTCTTGAGGCAGTCCCCCAAGCGTGCAGCTAAGAGGGGAATATACTATAATCTAACCCAGCAACCACCTGGTATGCAGATAACAGAATTCAATGCATTTTTAAACATTTATTCAATTATCGAGTAGTGCGAGAGCTCATGGTTCTTTGAGCTGAAAGGATCTCATCTGTATGAAGCCTGACGTAGCGCTGGTATGCAGAAGATGACCAGCGGCCCAGGGATTTCAGGGTTGAGGTAGGCAGGAGGAGAGCCGCAGTTGTGGCAGCGCCGATTCTTAAAGAGTGAGGGGAATAGTGACCTGGGGGTAGGCCACAGCTTAGACAGAGATCACGCAGCTTGGACGAGAACCATGATCTCGTCAAGGGTTTGCAGCCATCGATAATGAACAGGGGTGCCGACCCATGTGTCCGAGGTCGATGATGCAGAAAGTTGAGCATGGAAGATAGAGGGCAAAAAACAGTATTAGTTTTGGCAATGATTATTTGAGTTCCTTTACCGGATCTATCAGACTTTGAATGTTTCAAAAACAGTGTGTACATTTGATCTTCCAATGTTAAATCGTTAAAGGTGAGATCGTACTGAGGATCAAAGGAGAGAGATCTTGTTGTATATTCACCACACCTGAGAAACCCAAAGAAAGCCATTAACAAGACTGCATCCAGCATAATGTCGATGTATCGGGAAAAACACCCTTGCCTTAACTTGGAAACCAACTTGTGCACCAGAGAAATAGTAAGAGGCAGTCTTTTATCATTGCCTGGAGGACGTGTCTTCTTGAGGCCGTTGAGGAGCAGTCGAATGGAAGGGTTCCTGAGGATGCTTTCTGATGCTGGGTCTTTACATCTAATGTGGAACTGAATCCCTGCTAGCATTGCTTTTATGCTTTGCACTTGAAGATTGCGGGATTCGAATGAGAATACAATAAATGCACAGACGACAGATATATCTAATGGATAAGAACACAGAAGAAGGTTGATGCAGAAGGAAGAGAAGAAATACCAAGCTGAATCGTAGGCTTTAATTGTGCTTTTGGCTAGACCAAGTCTCATGTATTTGGAGGCAGAATACAGGAGACCCTCGAGGGGCTTGGATATGCTTAGTCCAAAGTCATTCGGTGGAACGCAGGGCATGGCAAGGTGGTGGGCTTCGCTTGGGGACACATGGTTTTGAACTCCTGAAATTTAAAAGCGAGACAGAGCATCAGCTATGCGATTAACATGCCCGGGAATATGAGTAGCTCGCAAGATGAAGTTATTAATTACGCATGTCCAGGTTAAGCGGCGCATGAGACTGTTGATCATTGGTATTTTTGAGCGCCCTTTGTTGATGATGTCGACGGTAGCTGCGTTGTCGCAGAAAACAGTAATTTGCTTCCTGGTCCATCTGGTGCCCCAGATCGAGCAAGCGACAACAATAGGATAGAGCTCGAAGAGGGCGGTAGATTTGAAGTATTTTCGAGGGACTGGATCTCAGTTGGCCAGACATCTGCGAACCATTCTTTACCAAAGAATCCCCCGAACCCGATGGAGGGTGCAGCGTCTGTGAAGAACTGGAGAGAATCTGAAGACTCCACGAGGTCATTGTAAAAGAATGAAATGCCATTCCACTCTTCGCACAGAGAGGCCCAGAATCGAAGATCTGAGCGACAACCATCATCTAGGACTATAATGTCTTTAAGGTTTTGGACAGAAGAGGCCAGCGCTAGCAACCGTGAAACAAATGAGCGGCCGTGTGGGATGATGCGCATTGCAAAGTTAAGGTGGCCTAATAAGGATAGAAGATCCCTTTTTGAGATACTAACGGCAGCGGACCATGATTTGATGCCTTCTCTGATGCGGGACAGCTTGTCTAGTGGGAGTGAAGCTTGCATCAGCACGCTATCGAGGGTGATACCGAGAAATTCTAAACGCGTGGAAGGACCTACGGTTTTCTGTTCTGAAAGGGGTACACCTAGCTCTTTGAAAAGGTTTTTCACTGTGGAGATGCTGCGGGCTGGTGGGGACGAGGGAAAGTCGACTACTAGAAAATCATCTAAAAGATGAAGGACGAAAGGGAGTTTGTAGGTGTTGTAGAGTATCCAGCATAGCGCTTCTGACAAGGTGTCGAAGATGCGTAGACTACTACGGCAACCGAATGTCAGTTTTACTGAGAAGTAAAACTTAGAACGCCATTTCACGCCAAATATATGCCATTGGGAGGGGTGAAGTGGCATGACTTTGAAGGCATCTACGATGTCTGCTTTCCCCAGCCATGCACCTACCCCTGCTGACTTGATCATCTGTACAGCATTATCAACAGAAGCGTAGAACAGGGAAAACGGCTCTTTAGGGATTAGGCTATTGATACTCTTGACAGAAGAATCATGGGGAGCGGACAGGTCGATAATGAGACGTTTTTTGTTGGAATATTTCCTCGTAGCGATCCCTATGGGGCTTGATCTGAAGATAGAGAAGAAGGGTTTTAACGTGGGGCCTATCATGTATCCGTTTTTAACTTCTTTTAATAGTAACTCGTCTACTACTCCTGGCTCTTTCAGAGCAGACTGCAGATTTTTGCAGACGTGGGTCACTTTGGGAAGCCAGCATAGACCTGCTAGGAAACCTTGAACTAAGCCTGTGATAAGGTAATTGACGAAACATCTGTTGGGATGATTAGATAGCAGGCAAGCAGCAGCGACGTAGGTAGCTGCAGCAATAGCAGCAGCAAGCAATGCATGGAGAGAGATCTGGCAGGTTAAATAGAGCAGCATATTAGGAGACTCTGTTTGGTTGGTTGTAGAGTGGCAAGGGGCGTTATGTATGAATGCAGCATAGTCCTCGAGTTGACTGCCTGAACTAGCTCGCAGGCTTCGCCCCATTAGTGTTATAGTTCACATTTAGATAAAGCATTTGTTAAGATACACAATTGTAACATTATGAACACAATTAAAACAGACAGATTAATAAGTGTAAAGTTGCAATACATTTCATATGTTGAACTTGTCTTTTGTGTTTGTTTATCACCTGGCAGGTTTCTTCCTGTTCATCTACTACTACAGGAGCAGCCACTCTGGAGAGACAGCCAGTGGCGCTCAGGGTTCAAACTCCAGCAGCAGCGGCAGCACGCTCAAAAGCAACCTGGACATCTTTGAAAACCCCTACAGCAATAGATTAGAGAAAAAATAATAAAACCCTGAAAGACAAACAGGGACTTGAGAGGGATGAAGATTGTAAGCTTAAAGAGGCCCTATTGTACTTTTATGGGTTTTCCCTTTCCTGTAGCGTGGTATAGGTTTGTGTGCATACACAGTGAACAGAGCAGTAGTGTCACAGTAGACAAATGTACACCTGACAATTAGCATATGTCCACATAATAAGGGACTCTTTTATTTAATCATTTGGCAGGGACAATGCACAATAATGAACACTTAAAACATTCAAATGTGTCAAGCGTAACAGTGCCAGATTGAGCTTTGAGCTAATTTCCATCAAGCAAGAATAAGCCGCACAATGTACGGATTTATGATACTGCAATAGGCATTTTCTATGACAGTCATTAGTGTTTGAAAAAATATATATACACAATACTATTTTATATGTATTTATCCAAGGACTATAATAACTAGGTTAATGTGATTTAAATGCAAAAATCAATTAGTAATCAAGTTTTTTTTGTTTGTTTTTTAACTACATTTTCAGGACCCGATGATCATCAACTTACATGGAAAATATCTAAAGTTGTAGATAATTATTACAATCTTTAGTTGTGGGTATGGAAAAGAAAATCCTCTCAAATATGGTATAGGTCATTTTTACTTTAACAACTAAATATGTTATATTCTAAAATGGAGCAACTGTTACAAAATCCAATTTCTCCCCGGGGTTAGCATCTTCAAATATTGTGGTTTTAATATGAAAAGAGATGAGGAATAGGTGGAAGCAACAATACTTTATTCACTTTACATATAATATACACTTCTAACATTTTTTTTTACATTTATAACAAGAGCGATTCTGCTTCCTTAAGCGCTTGTTCCATTTCAGCAGCCTCCTGAGTAAAGTCCTCCCGTTCCTGCTTCATATGTTCCCGTGCTTTAGTGAGATCTGTCACTGTTGATTGGATTTCCTGTAAGCGTGTACAATGAGGAACATTTAAAAACATTTCCTTAAATCTTATACAGCAAATAACAACGTTAAATGGATCATTACAAAGGAGTTGACTCACCTCTAGCCGGGCACGTTGCTGGGATGCCGAGTCTCTGAACACTTTTAATTCATTCAGCAGGTTCGTGGATACACTCTGAAAAGGAGACATCGAAATGTGTGTTTACTAGATGGCACTGCGGATGATAACCTACATTCTGTAACCCTTTAATGTAGGATAAAAGTATAGTGCCAATTTCAATTATTTAAAAAAAACTGGTAAAATGTTCTCACTTTTCTTTAATTGTGTGGTTTTTTGTGGCATATAACTAGTATATATTTTAAAGGTCCCCTATTACACTGTTTTTCATCAATATATTATAGGTCTCAGATACAAAACATGTCTCTGAAGTGTTTGGCTCCAAACAGCAAACAGATCATTGCAGCATTACCCATAATCCCCTCTGTTTCAGCCCTGTTTCCAAAGTGCTGATTCTCTGTCTGTTACTTTAGATGAAAATAAGGAGCCCCTCCCCACGCCCCTCTGAGAGATATTTGGTTACAAAGAACACAATGGTGCTCTAGGAGGAGATTCAGGTGATAAGGTGGGGGGGGGGGGGGGGGGTTACCTTGGTTGGTGATTGGCTAATGGTTACACAAGCCAACACATCGTTATGACATCATAAAGTGGGTAAAATCTGATCAGCTCATTTTTTATAGAAATGGATCAGGACAGAAAGTGAAAGAATATTTGTTCCTGAAACTTTCAGAATCTCTTTCCACAGAGGGGACACATGTTGATGTAGAAAATACATGAACAAGTGGATTTTGCATAATAGGAGACCTTTAATGTTTTTTGTGTGAGTTTGATAAAGCATATGACAAAAAAAAAATGACTGTACCTATATGCAAACTGAAATAAAATAAACGTACCATAACTTCTTTTCTTTGATCTTCATTTTGTCGTGTAGCTTCTCCAACTCTTTCTCCTACAACTAAGGAGATCTTATGTTATTTTCTATCAAGCTCAACACAAATGAAGATAAACACATTTGAAAATAAGGAATACATATTCACCTGGGTCTATGTTGGCTACGACTAAGAGGACATGACAGTCCCTCAGGTTTTTCTTTACTTCCACATTCTCCGTTTCAATGTCACTGTACTGCAGCTCCAACTCAGCTACTCTTTGCTGAAATATAACAAGGAAAGAAAAGCTGTACATCTGAAAGGAAAACAGAAGAGAAAAATGCTCCTGCCACAAGAATATACAGCCCAAAGTACTCTAGTTAAATGTGTCTCCTGCACCTTTGTCTCCGAGAGGTTTTTCTGCAGCCCCTCGTTGGTAGCCATCAGATGCTGGTTCTGCTCCTTGAGCCCTGCCTGGTGCCCATACCTGGTGGATAACCTACAGACAGGACAGGTGCATCCAAAAGTTGAAAAGAAATTAGGGATGACGCTCACTGCACAGGGTTCATACACTTTTTCACCAATGATTTTCAATGACTTTTCCATGACCTTTACCTAATTTTCCATGACCAAAAAAATTACTCTCAGCAGTACCACTGAAAATGGTTTATTTTAACATGGAACAGGAAAATAAGGTCTGCATATGAAACATGGTGTGCCTATCTAACAAATCAAATAGGCTTACTAGCTTCTACACGCTAAAGCAACTAACATCTCTCACCAGCAAAATACCTCGTCAGTTAAAAGCCATTTTACGTTTCATTACGATACAGTATTTATTATCATTATAGTATTACTATTTCGGCGATTAGATCAAATATAAATTATATTTGATGCAACTTTAGTTACATTTCCATGACTTTTCCAAAACTTGAACCCTGACTGCATTTTCAGGATATAACATAATGCATGACTTACCCTTTGGGGACTTTGGGAGCAACATTTTTCCTGGAAGACACAAGTGAAAACAAGATATTCAATAGCTTTTAAGCAGACATGTTGAGCCTGGCGGGTAAGAATGGGTTTGCATTGAATGATGAAAGGAAAATTATGTTATGGATGTTTATACTTTGTACTTCATTCTAGGTTTGCCTCCAAATTCTTCTGTTCATCCCTTTGCCTTTTGGGAGCAAGGTTTAAGGCTAAAAAAGATTTGATTTGAAGCTGCAGTGTGTTACTGTACATTGACAACTGGTGGCAAAAGGTCTGTATAGAGTTTTTTATTGATATATATATATATATATATCAGCTTGTTCGAGTGTTGGCGGATTTGTAGGAGGTTTAACCAACATCTTCTAAGACGTGACATGTACAGTTTTTACGCTTGACGATTTGAAATCAGCAATTTCTTACCCGTCACCAGTTGTCTTTGTTTCTGTAGGGTGCTGCCCACCTGGAAAACACAAGATTAAAAATCAGCTGTTAAAATATACAATTACAATACTTAAAACATACATTAATATACATGCCATCAAAGTGCAAAAAAAAGAAGCTTATTTTGCTTACCTCTTGGAATCTTTGAAGACATTGTGCTTTATCGTTTTCCAATGAATGGGTCAATGCAGGTCAGGATAAAGGTCTGTATGAAGAAAACATCTGATTAAGTTTAATTAAGTTATTCCTGGAAATCTTCACTGATCTAGCCGTTTACCTAAAACTACAGTATAATGTTTGCATACATGTATTCTTACGATTCAATAGGTTCATCTTGGATTACAATAACAGATTACATACAGCATTAGTGGATAACATGCCCTATATATTCGCTATCATGTGGAACATACAACTGTATGTATTTTGTATGGAGTTTGGTGCGATTCTCCTAATATTCGGTGACGATTTAAGAAAAATAACATATCAAGAGTCTAGTTAGCTAAGATTTTGTGCTGGTTAAGAATTGAACATAGCTAAAACATACAAATATATGTTAGCTTATATGTTTAAATAACACAACAACAACGCCTACCTTTGTCCAGAGCCGTATAATAGAATCTTTCTATGGCGCTGCTTTTATCGATACGAAAAATGTGAGATTTGTCAACAGTCACAACCGCACGAACTTTGAAAACGTCGCGCCCTCAATAATCACTTCCCGTTTTGATTACGTAATATCCTGTTCACAAACCCGTATTTTTCACAATTGTTTATATTTTTTTAAAGTGTGGTATTTCTTTATTCAAATAAACTATATGTGAGAATAGAGTACTTTAAGAGTACTTTCAGAAATAATTAGCAAAATAAATTAAAAAAACGTAACAGAAAGAGATAGTGTACTGCGCAGGCGCGGAGGCGGCTAAATTCAAACTGAAGACGTTAGCTTCGAGGCTCGTTGACTTTAGCAGCTAAAGATAATGATAACCGTTTTAACTAATGAGAAAGGGATGAAACAACACTATCCGTTTTAAAACAGCAGGAATACGCTCAGAACAACTACAAGGTATGCATGTTGGTGTATTGTTTGTTGTTCATGTGGTTTTCGTAGTCATATTGGCAGACAAACAGACGTTAGCGTTAAATACCGTAGTAGCTTTAACGTTACTCTAAAATCAATGTGTTATCTTTGCTAGCGAGGTGTTCAATTATCAATTTGTCTTGCGTATTACATGCAGAAAAATGCGAACTTATTAGCCTAAGTATTTTGGGGATAATATGTTTTGTTGACGGGGGAAGAAGAGGTGGAAGAAGTATTCAGATCTGGTACTTAAGTAAAAGTATAAGTACCAGAATGTAGGAATACTCTGTTATAAGTAAAAGTCCTGCATTCAAAATGTTACTCAAGAAAGAGTAGAAAGTATTAGCATCAAAATATATCAAAAGTACTAATTATGCAGATTTGCCCATTTCAGAATAATATACATCATGTTTTTTTTAATTATAACTATTGATGTGTTTATATACTACCAAAGCTGGTAAACGCGAAAATATAAATACTCAAGTAAAGTCCCTCAGAATTGTAATTAATTGCAGTACTTGAGTAAATCTACTTGTTTATAGGTGCAATTTAATATCACACGTCAAGTTAGCTGTATAAGGATTTAGCCTTTATTTCATTTCATTTGTATTTGTCCCGCTCATGGTATGCAAAACTAAATGTACAATAATTGCCAACAAAACATGACTCTACCAAAACACCATTGAGCGAAAAGGAGCAGGGAGAAGAATAAAATCTTATGTGACCTGCCCCTTTCTAAAAAAATAAATACAAATAGATGGTCTGCCCTACCTGCCATAATAATATGTGTTTTCACAGCCAAACATAACAGTATCTTAGGATACTAAGAGAAACACACAAAAAAAACACTTATTTCCCACTTGACGGTTAACGGAAAGAAACAAAACACCAAAACATCACATGTATAAGGAAAAGGAAAAGTGCAACACCCTCATCTGAGTCCTACTGGAGAAGAAGGTGGAAAGCGACGCATGATGATAACAATAACAACAACAACAACAATGGGACCTGCAAATACAGAAGAGACATCACATCAAAGACATCAAAAACTTGAAGGACCAGAATACATAGACTTATTCACATTCTGCTTCATATATTCCCATCTTTCTTAATTTATACAACTTCTTTAACTGAAAAATACATATACAATTCTTTCCTTTTGTTGAGAATTCCACAATTGTACACCAACCACAGAAATACACATTTGTTTAAGAGTAGTCCTTGCATGAGGTCGTTTATAATCTAACGACTCACTTATAATATGATATTTTTGGGGTTGTTAATGTAATGCTCTAGCTAAAGATAAAGTCAGGCTCACCGATAATGCCATGTCTTATTGTTACGTTCCCTTCTAAATCTAGGGGTACAAAGGGAAGTAACAACACACAAAATAACCGGCCGAGAAAAAGTACTCACCAGCCAACTTGCAAAGTAAACTAAAGATACAAACGTCCTTTATGGAGGCCCTGATTGGGGATTGGGAGCACCTGGGGAGAGGCTGCACCTGGAGACAATCAGAGGGAGAGAGAGAGACACCCACACAAAAGCACACACACACACACAAGCACCAACTGCGGCACGTAACACTTATCAACTTAAATGTGATCATACACTGCAGAAGCTGTGTCTTCATCTCTTCTTTTTTTTTTTTTTAACTTTATTTTATAATATTTGGGCAGTACATGATATACAAGAGTTACATTAATAATTCTTCATCTCTTCCCAGTTGAAAATGGAGCCTCTGGATCCTGACAGAAATAAGTGAGTAAAAGCAGTAGTAGTATTTTCTGTCCAAACCTCAAAGCAACCACCCACAGACAACCTAATTATCTTGCATTAACGATTAACTGGTCATTTGATGTATTTACATTGTATATCATTATATACACCAGGGCTGAGGCTGTGTTTCATGTATTGTGTTTCAGGGGAGGCAGTGGATTCTCCAAGCGCCGCATTTCTTCGGTCAGTGCTACAAAACATTTGTATTGACAGGCTATACATGATTTGACTTCTTATGCGAGAAAACCATTAGCCTAAAGTTTAACCATGACATTTGCAATATCTCCTTTTTTAGATTTTAAAAGCACCACGAAGATCGATGAGACATTCTGACCCACAGCAACAAGAAATTGTGGTAACTGGATTACTTGATTTAATAATGTTACCTGAGTGTTGGGAATTTGTATTGTAATTAAATGTATTTTTGAAATATAAATTCTGAACCTATCAAGGATTCAGTTTAGTCTTATTAACATTGTTTATGGCCTTATCTTTACGTTTTTTTCACTAAGGTGGAGTGTCCCAAACCAGTGGAAAAGAGGGTTTCGAGAAGAGTCAGTTTTGCCTCTGCCAATGGTGTTCTCCTGTTTTCAAGGTGAGATACAAAAATGAAGCTAGTCTTGATTTTCTACAGACACAGGAATGTTCTCCTAATCAATTTTTTTTTTACAGCGATGAAAAAAATGACTCTCCTGTTCGAAGTCCTTTACAAGAGTTAATACCAACATGTAAGTATAAAGTGTAGCGTGCATAAGTATGTGAATTTAAAATTATTCTTTTTTTAAAACCCATTTCATCTTTGTCTTGTGTTACTCCACAGCAGCAGCAGCCACACAAAATAGGTAAGGTGTCTTGATCGTTTGAAGCCTATTCTGTGGTTCATCTTGTTACTGTCACAAAACATTGATTTTAGATGCTAATGTTTGACCTACAGTCACACCAAACCAATACAATGTATTGTATAACCAACACAAGTGTGTTCTCTTTCATAAGGGTCCAGTTGCCAAGCACTGAAGATGGCAAACAACACATTTGGGGTGAGGATATTAACTTTTAAACTTCAAAAAAATATTACCAAATGCTCACATTATCTGTTATAGTGTAAAATGACTATTACTACATTTCAACTCTTCAATTTTAGGGATGGAAACCCTATTGAAGGCCCCTCTGCATGCTTTTCAGCAAAGGGATGAGGTGAGCCTGAAGACATTTTGCTGGGAATGGTTAAATTGCTTTGTAATGATTATATGTGGGAGGCGTGTGACGCAGTGCACTAGTGCGTTGGTGTTCGGAACAGGTTCAAACCCCACTGCAGTCAGCATGTCGTTGTGTCCCTGAGACACTTCACCCCAAATTGCTATTGAGTATGTAAGTCGCTTCGGATAAAAGCGTCTAACAAATAACATGTAATGTAATTTTATATATATATTATAATGGTAATCATGATTTCATGAGAAACTTGATATTTTTAACAAACATTCATTGAGCTTAAGCTACTTGTCTTCACCAGGTCAACTTTGAGATGGACTTGGTGGAGAAAACGATGATATTCTCGGATAATGCATTCATGGACATGACCCAGAGTCAAACTATAAACATCGCCAGTGATGCAGAATTACTCGAAAGTATTCCCCACCAAAACTATGATGTTGTACCCGCTAGAGGAGAGAAACCTTTCATGTTCGGTGCACGTGATGCATCTAGGGATATGACCCGAAGTGTTCCTGCTTTGCTACCCACAAGCATGAACTTGAATTCAACTGTAGAGAAGAGCAACATATCTTCAGCAAGCTTCTCTAAAATATCGGGCCCCAGCGTTAACCCTTTGACCACCAGAACCACGCCCGCTGCTGGTACATCCTCCGAAAAAGGAAACATCTCCATGGCCCAGATGAAAACGGTTTGTGTGGATGAAGAAAATCGGGTTCCAACTTCAGCTGTGAAAAATAAGTCTCGAAATACATCCAGAAAGATTGGTGACTTTTCTTATGGCAATGCAATCTCTCCACAAGATGATTTAAGCATGGATATGACTGAAGCTCAGACAGGCCGCATCCTGCTATCTACTGATGATGATGATGATGATGATGATGATGATGATCCCTTTCAGTGTCTTTTTCCCACGCAAGAAATGTACTCCCAACACGAGAACAGAGCGCCACAGACAGCAGGGAAGACCAAACAGCAGCCAATCAGCAAAACACTGGCATCATTCAACCCTAAAGGTATTGCATTTCATATCAACAAAATAACTAAATGATTATTCAATTTAATGTTCCAACACTAATCTATTTCTTGCTTCGATGTATTGGTGTCTTGTTTGTCTTCATTATGCTGGTGTTATTTCACTACTTATAATTGAATATAGTCTAAACGGCTTCTTATTTTATTTCAAATTTAGATATGATATCCGGGAGGAATAGTTCTATGCAGGCTCAGAGACACAGGGTGAGTTCATTATTATTTGTACTGTGCTGTTACAGTGAATTTCTTATCTTTAAGTCTGAACGTCTTGCATGCCGAAATGAAATGAAACGTGTTATAGTAATTGATTGTATAATAATAGTATAGTTTTCACAACATTGTTTTAACACTTGTGTCTTTTCTTCTTCAGGTCACCCTTGGCACTAAAGATGAATGCAGAGATAAAACCATAATGTTCTCTGCAAGCGACAAGTCTATGAATATGACTCCGAGTCACCCGGTCAACATTGCCAGTGGTTCATTGGCTCATCAAAAACAAAACATAGAGAGATCTCCCCCTTGTGGAAAAATTGACACATCTATGGACGAGAGAAAACGGGAAAATACTGGTGTGCCTGGCTCTTCAGCAAATGCTGTGAATGTTGGATTAAAAAACTTCCATTCAAGTGTCTCTAAAGTTGGCACCCCCAGTGATAATCGAGCAATTGCTAGAATGGTACTTTCCTCTGCAGTGTCCTCTAGGGAAACTGTCAACGCAAACAGCTCCCTCTCCGAGCGTAAAAGTTATGTTGGTAAAGAGAATCAGTCACAAATTACATCTAGGAGCTTTGGAAAATCATTTAATGGAGGTACAATCTGTGCTGAAAATGACAGGAGCATGGATATGACTGAAGCTCAGACCGGCCACATTACAGGACCCACGGGATCAGAGGAGCCTTTCCAGTTTATTTTTTCTTCACAAGATATGTACACCAACAGTGAAAGTGTGAAGAAACAAGAGATGACTTCAGGAGCGAAGAAAAGCAAAGTGCTAGGATCTTCTGACCGCACAGGTATGGAAACTACAAACCTTTCCCCCTACATTTGTGAGAAAGAAACCAAAACGAGACCTTGAGATATAAAAATGCTAATGAAAATTGTAACATTTTAACACATTTTGATTGTGGTAATGTGAATGGTAATGTGATCAAAATGGGACTTTGGGTTTACTAACTTACATTTTATTTAATTTTCTATCTCCACATATTAGGTTTGGAAACCGAAAGAAATCCGGTAAGCTTAAAATCAATTACTTTCTTTGTTTTCCTGTGCATTAACTTTATGCAAAATTAATTATATACAGCAACTTTGTATGAGTTATTAAGTTACATTTTATAGAGCTGTATTTTATCTTTATGTGGTTATATTTTGATTCAGCTGAAATAAACAAATTCCTTAAGTTTTGCAGAATTGCAGTAAATGCACTTTTTAATGTAATTTGAAGGTCGATGTTTTCTATGACTGACCACTTACAGTTATTGTTGTTTTCTCCACACGCAGGTCAAATTTGATAACGAAGAGAAAGCAGTCAGGTTTAATGCAGATGATGCAGCTATGGATGTGACAAGAAGCCTCACTTTAAACCTTGCCACCAATTTCGCACAACAGCCCCACAAATATGTGGAAAATCTACCTGCAGGTGGAGAGAAAACTGTCAGGTTTAATGCGGACGATGCCTGTATGGATGTGACAAGAAGTCACACGGTTAAAATTGTCAG
>CALSBZ010026556.1:994-17985 GCA_943591055.1 Gobionotothen gibberifrons
TCTCTCTCTCTCTCTCTCTCTCTCTCTCTCTCTCTCTCTCTCTCTCTGGCTGTGAGCTGTGGGCGCCTGATAAGCCAACATCCCCCGCTTTCATCACTTACAGCGCCCATCGTACAGGGCAAACGGAAAATGTAACCTTAATTATGAATGTTGTTACATCAAGGCTGAAAATTCTTTTTTTCTAATTATATTTCCATTTAATCTTGTAGACGTGCAGATTCCCTGTCCTCCACCAGGGGGTGCTGCAGTACCCTCAGCACCCCTACTTCCCACGGCCCTGGTATCTGATAATCTAAACTGTTTAATGAAACCCAGTAGAGTACATTAACAAAGTGTAATTGAACTCTTGCTTCTTGTCTTCATCAGCAATAGTAAATAATCTACTAGTGAAATCATCCTCACTCTCTACATGTTGGAATTTTAACAACAGAAACCCACAATCACGACTCAAAAACTCTACAAATCTTTAATCAGGTGAACAGTCATAGATCAGAAGCTGCTCTTTAGATGAACTAATGATGTTTAAAACATGTTGTTTCCACAGACAGAGAGCAGGGTCTCCAGTCCCCAGCTGTCTGTCTCTGAAGAGCATGGGCGTCACAGCCATTATATGAGGGTGGGACAAGTCCCCCCCACTTTTTCAAATGATTAGTTTAGACCCCCCCACTTTTAGAGTGCATTCACACCTAATAGTCCGCTGTCTGGTGCGCACCAGACGACAGTTTGTTATATTGTTTCATTTTTCAGAAGGTTCGGTTTGCGTCACACGGGCAAATCTCAAACGGACTATAAACTTTAAACACAAGTCATGTGCACGGAAATGCTGTTCAACCATTGGTCCGACATTAAGGGGGTAAAAACGCAAATCCCGGCAATTTCTACCGTAGCCTCCTCCATGGAGCATCGGCACTTTCGGCAGGTTATTCTCATGCTGCTGTCAATCTGGAGATCAACAGACACTAGCGGCCCGCGCATATGATTATATAATCAGACAACGTCCGTTAAAAAACATATAATGAGACGTTCTGCAGAAAGGAGGGGCGTTTCACCGACGACAGGTGTTCTTACTTTTATGTAGCTGACGGAGAATTTTTACTTTACACGACATTGTTCAACACTTAATTCTGCTTCACTCTTTAACTAACCGCGGATGCCGCATTCTTGTTAATACAGCGAAAATCAAAGCTGACGATCTTTTGGTTTGATATGTTTTCTCCCCCAGACAACATGGACATAAGAAAAAAGAATTCAAAGAAGAGGAAAGTAAGTCATCAGCTGGTAGCAGTTAATCAGTTAACAGTGATGGCGGTGGCGGTGGCAAAAGCGTCTCACTTCTGGAGAGGAGTTTCATCTTGATGTCATGATAGAGAGATACAAATACTGAATAGTTTAGATGAGAAAAGGCATCGAAATGCCAGGTTACTAGTATTTATCATGTAAACAGGGAACATGAATAACCCGATCTCTCTGTGCTCATGTAAACACCATATCCCCAATATGATCATAACCGGGATAATACTCGTAAACGGCTTACTGATGTCCATGTAGACGCAGTCAGTGTGTTTTACTGGAGCCTCAGTTCGATAAGAGATTCTTTTCTGAGTTCTTTAACTTCGGTACTCTCTCTCAAAATGGTAATGTGCATTATGTTTTAATTATACTTCTTATAATTCAGAAGCTTTTTGTGTGTGTTTATGTTTTACTCAGTGCTTTCAGTAAACTATTTATTTTCTGTGCACATTACATAGACTAGCTAATATTCTACCTACTGCTTGGGACTTTGAGTCTTCAAATGTCCAATGTCACAGACTGGGACTTACTTTAGAGTCAGTTGTATTTACATTCAGTATGACTTGTGGACCCTCAGACACAAAGTAAGAATTTCTACTGTAACCTGACCTGAAGAGGATTCAGTTTTTATGTAATCTAATGTATGAAACTGTTCTTTAATGATATCATGTGAGCAGTTTGCAAAGGGAAAACGCAGCAGAGTAAAGCAAGCTAACATTATTTGAGGATATTTCAATATGCAATTATATTATCATTGTATCTGTGTATAAAATGGTTTTAAATAGCAAAAATGTTGATAAATTCTGATTTAAAAAAAATTATATATCGTCCAAAACATTATTTAACTACTTGGGCATGTCTATGATATGTCTTTTTAAGATGTTTGTTAATAATAGTGATAACCTGGTGAGCTGGTTGTGTTTAGCATTAGCAGATAAAACAGAGTTTTGTGATATCACATGTAGAGTCAATGCAAAGACCCAGATCCGTGCCTGGCAACACGAAGGAAGTGAAGATGTTAAATTCATATCACCTGCGTATTCGTGCAGCGTGAAACATTTCAACTTGAGTGTAAAGGTTGTGACGCTCTGTTACAGAAACCTGTCAGAGTTGAGATTGTGCTCCTGTGGTCTCTGACGGTCTGAGGGGAATCAGAGAGGAGAGCAGAGCTCTACAGCAGCTCATATTAAATCAGGGTTATTAATGTTCCCGTTTAAACCAGAGACTGTCTGTGGTGCTAACAATATACTCACTGCTGTACTTATGACTTCATGAAGTTACTCTGAGTGAGGATGGAGCAGCTAATGTTAGCCTAGCTCTAATCAAACCAATCTTGTTGTGTTGGAGACAGACCTGACAATGCATTATCTCAGGCTGTTTACAAATCAGTATCATTCTGTTGTTATTTAGGCATCCTTTCCAGATGTTTATTACTATTGATTCACAGCAGATTCTGTTAGGCATTAATGTTGTCTTTACTTCTAAATATTTAACCTTATTGCCTGTTGACGTTAATAACCAACCAATATTCTGTTATCTCCTTTAAAGAATGTGCTGCTGCACTTAGTGTCAGTGTTATGGCCTGACCCACGGTCACAGGGGGTTTTACGACTGTGAGAACGCTGGCTTCTAAGCACCACAGACAAGTGATTGAGTATTTCCAGTTGGGGATATCTTCAGTGTTCCCAGGTGTTTACGCACCAACCCCCAATATGTGGATTAACTCTCTATAACTAGTTAAAAGGTCAACCGAGAGGGAGGCTGGGCAGAATTGACATGGCAACCCACCCGTGCAGTCAGAACCTTTTGCTGCTGTGACTTGTGATATGAATTCTCCGGCAGTATACTTGTGAATAAACTATCAGTGTTTGACATCAAAGCTCCAACTCTCCTCGTGTCTCTCTGAATCCTGACTCTCCATTGCTGCAGAAGTTTCCCTTACAGATTCTATGCAAGTTGGGTTTATAAAGCACCAGGTTAATACAGCTGAGTGTTGATACAGGGAACATGTGCTCCTCTGGGTCATGAATCCAGACAGGATGCTCTCTGGTGTTATGATAATGTGAATTGTAAGCTATCTACCTGACCACAAGGGTATATTATATTGACATTTTTTAAAATATCAAACTAGAATTTTCCCCCTTGTTGTAACTTTGGTGAGAATCAGCTCCACTAATGTAAAGTGCTATAAAGGATGTGTTCCTCTCCACAGAGGGAAGAGGAAGAGTGGTGTTCCTGTGGAGGAGCAGCTGTCCAGCTGTGCTCTGTGTCAGGACGTCCTGAAGGATCCAGTCTCTACCAGCTGTGGACACTGGTTCTGCAGACAGTGCATCACCTCATACTGGGAGCAGAGACCTCCATTAGGAGACCCCTCCTGTCCCCAGTGTGGGAAAAGACCCAGAACCAGAGCTGGACTGCAAACAGCCAGTCAGACCAGCTCTGTACGAGGTAAGAGGCCGAACTCATGCAGCATCTTATTCCTCTTCCTGGTTCATTTGTTGCTTTTATTAGGCATTCTGTTGTAGAGCAAAGACATTAACATGTTTATAAAACATTTTAAAACATTTAAAATTAGTTTTATTGGTAGATTCTCTAAAGCATTTCCTGATTCTCTCCTGTTTCTTTCTCTTTCAGCAGATAGTCGTCTGCAGGAGGTTTTAGATGAACATAGGCTCAGTCTGAGGAGGAGATGTAAACGTGTGACTGAAGGAACTGATGAAAGTGAAACCCTCCTCAACAGGATCTTCACTGAGCTCTACATCACACAAGGCCAGAGTGAAGAGGTTAATACCCAACATGAGGTGAGGCAGCTGGAGACAGCTTCCAAGAAAGAGACCCTCCATGACACTCCAATCAAGTGCCAGGACATCTTTAAAGAATCACCTGACCAACAGACTCTCATCAGAGCGGTCCTGACCAACGGAGTCGCTGGAGTTGGAAAAACCTTCTCAGTGCAGAAGTTCACTCTGGACTGGGCCGAGGGTTTGGAGAACCAAGATGTCAGTCTGGTGATCCCGCTCTCCTTCAGGGAGCTGAACCTGATCAAAGGTGAGCAGTACAGTCTTCTCAGGCTGCTCCATGTTTTCCATCCAACCTTACAGAAGGTCACAGCAGAGCAGCTGGCTGTCTGTAAAGTGCTGTTCGTCTTTGACGGCCTGGATGAAAGCAGACTTTCTCTGGACTTCAGAAACAATGAAGTTGTGTCTGATGTCTCACAGCAGTCCTCAGTCAACGTGCTGCTGACAAACCTCATCAGGGGGAAGCTGCTTCCCTCAGCTCTCGTCTGGATAACTTCCAGACCTGCAGCGGCCAATCAGATCCCTCCTGAGTGTGTGGACAGGGTAACAGAAGTACGAGGCTTCACTGACGCCCAGAAGGAGGAGTACTTCAGGAGGAGATCGAGTGATGAAGACCTGTCCAGCAGAATCATCTCTCACATCAAGAGCTCCAGGAGCCTCCACATCATGTGTCTGATCCCAGTCTTCTGCTGGATCACTGCTGCAGTTCTGGACCACATGTTGACTACAGACCAGAGAGGAGAGCTGCCCAAGACCCTCACTGACATGTACTCACACTTCCTGCTGGTCCAGATCAAGAGGAAGAAGCAGAAGTATGAAGAGGGACATGAGACGAGTCCACAGCAGCTGACGGAGGCTGACAGGGAGCTTCTTCTGAAGCTGGGGAGGCTGGCGTTTGAACATCTGGAGAAAGGACACATCATGTTCTACCAAAAAGACCTGCAGCGCTGTGGTCTTGATGTCACAGAGGCCTTGGTGCACTCAGGAGTTTGTACAGAGGTCTTCAAAAGAGAGAGTGTGATCTTCCAGAAAACAGTCTACTGCTTTGTTCATCTGAGCATTCAGGAGTTTCTGGCTGCAGTCTACATGTTGCACTGTTACACCAACAGAGACACAGCGGTACTGAAGGACTTCCTGCAGAAAGACTGGCCCTATGAGAACAGAAACAGCAGAGATCAGGATTACCCATCACTCGATGTCTTTCTAAAAGGAGCCATGGCGAAATCCCTCAGAAGTAGAAATGGCCACCTGGACCTGTTTGTCCGCTTTCTCCACGGCCTCTCTCTGGAGTCCAACCAGAGACTGTTAGGAGGCCTGCTGGGTCGCACAGACAACAGACCAATATTCATCAAGAGACTCTTCAGATGCCTGCTGGATCGCACAGACAACGGACCAGAAACCATCCAGAGAGCCATCAGCAACCTGAAGAAGATGAGAAGTGATGAAATCTCTCCTGACAGGAGCATCAACATCTTCCACTGTCTGACAGAGATGAAGGACCACTCAGTACATCAGGAGATCACAGAGTTCCTGAAGTCAGAGAACAGATCAAAGAAGGAACTCTCTGTGATCCACTGCTCTGCTCTGGCCGACATGCTGCAGATGTCAGAGGAGGTTCTGGATGAGTTGGACCTGAGTCAGTACAACACATCAGTGGAGGGGAAACAGAGACTGATTCCAGCTGTGAGGAACTGCAGGAAGACCAAGTAAGTCCAGATGTGATTCACTTTATAAACTGATGTGGATCAGGAGTTTAATTATTCAAATAAACACGATAACATTTCTGCTGTTTAAATACTGAGAGGCGACATGTCAAACACATGAAGGACTTTAGAGGTTCCTCAGCATGTGATCACACCACACTGCAGGACTTACAGTTATCAGTTATTATTACTTTCTAGTAGTTTCTTTATCATTAAACACACGATTTTATCACAATGTGTTAGAGTTTAAAATCAGATCTATATAATCTCCTACCAATAACAGAGTTCAGTCAGACAACTCACGTGTTCTTAATATATTTATTATAGCAGCATATAGTTTGAGTTTGGCGTCTAGGCTCGGGCCTCATCACTCCACGGATTTACAAAGAACATTGAGTGATGATTAGATAACTATCCCCCAACACGCGTGGAGATTAGATAACTCTCCCCCAACACGGCATGGAGATTACGTACCTATCCCCCAAAACTGCGTGAACTGAGAGCCTGACGCTGGTGATATTAGTCTGATAAGTAGAGGGCCTGGCGAAACAGCCACGTGGCCATTCCCCCTAAGCACCGTGGCTTTGAGGGTAATGTACTACCTAGTGACTGCTATGTGAAGGCCCGGGAACAGCCCGAAAAGCCATCCCCCTTAAGCACCGTGGCTTTGCAGGGAATATACTACCTATGACTACCTAGTGAACCTGCTATGTGAAGGCCCGGGAACAGCCCGAGAAGCCATCCCCCTTAAGCACCGCGGCTTTGAGGGGAATATAGTACCTAGTGACTGCTATGTGAAGGCCCGGGAACAGCCCGAGAAGCCATCCCCCTTAAGCACCGTGGCTTTGCAGGGAATATACTACCTATGACTGCCTACTGAACCTGCTATGTGAAGGCCCGGGAACAGCCCGAGAAGCCATCCCCCTTAAGCACCACGGCTTTGAGGGGAATATACTACCTAGTGACTGCTATGTGAAGGCCCGGGAACAGCCCGAAAAGCCATCCCCCTTAAGCACCGCAATTTCGAGGGGGATATACTACCTAGTGACTGCTATGTGAAGGCCCGGGAACAGCCCGAAAAGACGTCCCCCTTAAGCACCGCGGCTTTGAGGGGAATATACTACCTAGTGACTGCTATGTGTAGGCCTAGGAGAGACCAGTGCCAATCCCCTCCGAGCACAGCGGCTTTGAGGGGAATATACTACCTGTTGAGACTCTATGTCTAGGTCTGCAAACAGCAACTATGAGCTAAATTTGATATATAATCTAACCCAGCAACCACCTGGTTTGCAAAACAGAATTCAACAGATATACATTCTTGACATTAAGCATTCGCCAAGTTGTGCAAGAGCTCATGGTTGTTGTGCTGAAAGGGTCTCATTCTTGTGAAGCATGACATGCACTGGTAGGCAGAAGATGACCGACAGCCCAGGACTCCTGGGTTGAGGTAAGCAGATAGGGCACTGTGGTTGTGGCTGCGCACATCTTAAACAGTGCTGGGAACAGAGATCTGGGGGGAGGCCGCAGCTTGGCAGAGATCACACAGCCTGGAGGAGAACTTTGATCTCGTCAGGGGTTTGCAGCAATCGAATCAACATGGGTGCCGACCCATGTGTCAGAGGGCAATGATGCAGGACGTTCAGCATGGAAGATAAAGGACAAAGAAAACAGTGTTAGTGTTAGCAATAATTTTTTAAGTTCCTTGACCAGAAGTATCAAACTTTGAATGTTTCGAAAACCTGGCGAGGTGACAAACGCCGGCTACTGCAGCAACCAAAGTTACTGAGTGTAAAACCTTAAACACTATTGACGTCACATATGTATGCCACAGAAGGTCTCTGTGATATCTGCTTTCCCTAGCCATGCACATACCCCTATTGAGTTAATAGTCTGCCGGCTTCATCTACAGAAGCTTAGAAACAGGAAAGCTCTTCAGGAGTTAAGCTATTAATACTCTTGACGGAAGAATCATGAGGAGCTAACAGATCAATACAAAAAACTTGCAAGAATATTTCCTCGTTGCGCTTGGGCGCCTACATTACATTACATTTCATTTAGCTGACGCTTTTATCCAAAGCGACTTACAATTACCAATTACAAGGACATTCTCCCTGGAGTAACTAAGGGCTAAGTGCCTTACTCAAGGGCACACTAGTGGTGTTGTTCCTGGCAGGATTTGAACTCACAACCTTCTGATCTTCAGGTCACCTCACTATCCATTAGACCACCACTATCCTGTTAGTTCATCACTATCAGGTTGCTAAACTCTTTAATAGCGGCACATCTAATAATCCTGGTTCCTTCAGCGCAACTCGGCCTTCAGTGCAGGTTTAACAGACATATGTCCCTTTGGGAGCCAGCAACCTGCTCGGGAACCTTGATTTAGCCTGGTGATAAGGTAATTGACAAACATCTGTAGGGTGAAAAAGCTTTGGAGAGCTGGCACATCACTGGAGTCGATTTTACAGCGTGAAGCCTCCCGAGGCACACCGGCATGGGTGGCCATCTCTGTACGAACTACACACGTGTTTAAATTACAATTAAGATAGGTACACACATCCAGAATTATAGCATATAGAAGGCTGAATCCTCTGGGGAAAACTCTCTCCTTGGTAGGTAATTGAATATACATGGCCGCTTTGGCAGAGAGAAATGCATGGTATTCATAGATGAGAGAGCCACTGTAATGAGCGAAGTCTAAGATGATGGACAAATAAGTATCGAGCTATTCTTCATTATTCAGAACCACATAACAGATATATATTCATTTCTTTATTATTATTTACTTCATAGTAGTACAACTACTTCTGTATAATTGCCTCAAAATATGAGTCCTCGGGGGTGTGACGTCAGCGGGAAGCGGAGCAGGAGCAGCAGCATGGGTAAACACGGAAGTAGAAGCATGGGTTGAGGAGGAGGGGCTCGGTTTGTTTACATTTGCAGGCAGCGGAAAACGGGTTTGTTCCAGGGAATCTATCCTGGAATTAAAGGTTTCAAGCGCTGATTTAACTTCGAAAAGGGAAGACAGCAAGGCAGGTAGTTTAGGAATGCCGGAGTCAGCTTGCTCCTGCCTTTTTTGGTGTTGAATTGGCCGCTGGCCGAGAGACATTGAGCCTGTTAATTGACGCTCTGTGATGAGAGGGTTTGTTACCGGTGCTGGCGTACAACTCAGGCCTTTCTCTTGGCCGGAAGGAAAAAGGCTCCTCGTGGTTGAGGACAGACGGGACACCCGGCCAGTCGTTCCGGGAGCTGCGGTTCGTTCCAGCGGCGTCTGCTCTGAGCTAGCCTATGTTAGCTAGCCTATGTTTCGGATATGAGGCAGGCTTCTTCCCCCGTGGATGATGATTCGGTTCCAGAGTCGGAGATAGCGAGACACATGTGCAAAGGACAGCACCAGCAGGTAATCTGAACATATCATGGAGGACTGTGTAGAGCAGCAGCGATGTGAATAATCAGGCAAGCAGCAGCAACATGAAACACAGCAGCAGGAACATGAACGCAGCATTAGCAAGTGAACACAGCAGTGGCAGCAGCAGCATATCGAGGCAGAGGCAGGAAGACCTGGCAGCTTAAATAGAGCGGCATGTTTAGGAGAATGTGATTGGTTGGTTGTAAGCAGTGGCGTTTCTATATGTACAAAAGTGGTGGGGCACAAAAAACGTAGATGTTTATATAAACTTCTGCAGTGACATGCAGTGAGGTTCATGGATATTTTAGTCTGATGCTTCGATTAATTTTAAAACATACAGTTCAAAAATGTCATTTTATCATTTAAATATTGGATTGTTCTCTCTTAGTAAGATCCCATTTCCAATAAAATTGTGGTCTTACCTTGACTTGAAGATGAAGTCCATGCTATCCCTCTGGACAAAAATCTCTATTACTTTTTTCTAAAAGTCCTCCTTATCTTCTTGTAGTTTCAAAAGTCAAATCTCAAATCTAATCGATAGATTTATGATTCGAAAATCATAAAAGTATGGTAGACATGTGGATATTATCCGGCTGAACAAAACGTGCATTTATCTAACCGTTTCCCACAGTTCTTATTTCGAGCTATTTTCTAAAATCCTATGGAGAAATATCATTGTTTTTGTCGCGGGAACCCGTGCGCAGCTTACTTCCGGGTTTCCCCTGCTCTCTCTCGTCTCCTCTTCACACACTACACTTTTCGCGGCACACGTGCTTACAGCCAATCAGCTCTGAATGATGTGAGATGACGTATGGTGGGGATGGCAGCTCTATGCCCCTCCGGTCATTATTTTTTTGCCACAAACACTAAATAGGAAAATACTCTGAGCATGCGCAGTGTAGTTTTTACAGTCACCGTTCACTTTGACAGTGATAGGGAGGGCAAGATCAGGTTTTGTCCCACATTGTTCAAAACGGCTCAATAGGCACACTGTAGACACGAATTAGAAGAAAACAGACTAAAACAGCAATGTACAGACGAATCAGATGATTAAACATGATCTTAAAATATATTTTATATATTTTCTAATTTATTTATTTTGAATTTTTTTGTAATGATTATTTGTAATACTTTCTGCTGACACTAGGTGGGGCTGTGCCCCTAAGCCCCTAATGACCAGTCGCCACTGGTTGTAAGAGGGACGAGGTGCGTCACATGTTAATGTATCATTGGTGCTCGAGTTGACTGCCTGAACTAGCTCGCAGGTTTCGCCCCATTTATGTCTTAATGCTCATACAGTGAGAACATCTGACGGTATTCAGTTTAAAATATTGAAATCCAGATCCTCAGAGAAGCCAAACATCCATCATTCACATCTAAATATGAATTAACATTTAAATATGAATTAACATTTAAATATTAATTAACATTTAAATATGTACATCTCTAATATTGTCAAGTGATTTATTTAATTTCTGTTTCTTTGGTAACAGTCAGTGACAGCAGGAGCGCAAACATGTGATAAGATCACACTGACAACACATTACACTCTATTATTATATATTATTATATATAGAATGGACTAACAGCAAATCTCAATCAGAACATATATCAAATATTTATTTCGTCAAATGCTTGAGGTTATTATGTTTCCTTTTTTTTTAACATGTTGTAATATATGTGTTATTATAGACTTACTAGCTGTGGACTCTCAGAGGCTCTCTGCGAAGTTGTGGCCTCAGCTCTGAAGTCTGACCCCTCCCATCTGAGAGATCTGGACCTGAGTCAGAACGAAGAGATGAAGGATTCAGGAGTGGAGCTGCTGAGTTCTGGACTAAAGAGTCCAAACTGCAGACTGGAGGCTCTCAGGTCAGTTCACTGACTGAACTTTATCTGTTTGTGTTTATGATTTTCTGAATTTGAACAAATACATTTACATTATTTGTTCCACTTTTGCTAATGACTGCATATTGATCAGAGTAACAGAGAGAAGGTGAATGTGTGAGGGAGAGTGTCTGAGCTTCCACAGACTCACTCTGTGCTCCATGAGTCAGTGGAGATGCTGTCAGTACTGATGAGCTGTGAGGGAGATGAAGGAGTTGATAAACATCTGATCAAAGTTAAAGTTCCAGATTATCAGTGGATTGTTTCTGCATCATCTCTGACATTAAAGGGGACCTATCATGCAGAATGCACTTTCTGATGTCTTCTCTACATCACCATGTGTCCCCGGTGTGTCCACCATGTGTCCCCGGTGTGTCCCCGGTGTGTCAGGAGACTCACAAAGTGTCAGGAAATAAACCCCTCTCTCTTCTCCTCCGTACCCACATCTCCAAAAAACGGGGATCAACGGAGCTGATCCAGATTTGCTGCGTCATGACGACATTACTCAAATGTGGGCGGGCTTTACACCCATGGGCCAATCAGAAACGTTGCTGTCAGAAACAATGAGACGTGTTCTGGAAGTAATATGGTCTGTGTTCACATTAGCATGCTAACACTCAGAGCTAACCTGTACTGGAGAGAGTCTGTGTGAAGAAGTAGGAAATCAAAAGGAAGTCACCTTGTGGTAAACCTGAGAGAGAGAAAGAGTTTGAGCTCCATCCTGTTTCAGAGAGAATCCTTGATGTGGTTTGGAACATGATGGCGTTTAATCACGGCAGCATTTAGCTGAATCTCCTCGGTATCACCGGAAGTTGATTTGTCTGTGCCATCTTGAGTACCGGTGTCAGTACCATATCTGCTCGGCCTACCAGATCTGCTCGGGGTCCGTTACGCTTACCAATGACGTCACGCATTGGCTGTACGGCAACCCAAGAGGTAATAATAATAATTCTAAATCAAACAGGAAGTTAACCTAAATTACATTCAAGACACTGCAACGAAAGTAACACAAACAATGTAATATCCTTTTCCGTTTCACAGAACACAAATTGGGTTATTTACATAATTATGTTTACACTGGTGACATATACGGGACACAATTCACTGGGTTATATAGTGTGTGTTGCACCACGGACGAGTTAGTGAGTGCACCTGTGTTGTGTTGTCATTCTAGCTTGTGTAGCGTGTATACAAGATCATCCTGCTGACTCCCATTCATCGGCTCTACAACACTGTCGATTGTTCTTTTTTAACATTCAAACATAACAAATGACAATCGACATTAATCTGAATGAGGGAGGTGATTTATTATCATTACAACGTCATTTCCCGATCATTTCAATATGAATATGGTGAAATACATTCTTACAATAAGCGAGAAATTGATTTAACTCCTGTTTGACAATAACTGTGAATTTATTTCCTTTTATTTAAAATTAGAAATCAAATTTGATCATACACCAATAGGGCGGGTCATACTCAGGTGCTAACATGAATCTGAAGGAAATCCTAACATGGGGGTGTCTGAGCTTATTTAACTCGTCTCTAACCTACATCGTTTGGTATTTCTAAATTGGCAATCTTACCCTTTCGATCCTCTATATAAGATAGAAAAATATATAAGGGAAATCATTTATATTGACAAAGCCAAATCCTTTTTAAATATGTATTAACAGGTGAACTGCATATATATAACTGGATAAGATTACAAAGATAAATCTTCTGACTTCTTGAACTTTGCCAGGTTGCACAAGTCCTGCTTTGACTCATTCTTGGACATCAGTCTCCTGCTAGTCTCCTAAGCTCTGATCCCTCCATCCCTCTTTTCCTGTGAGAAGTACTTAGCAGAAGCCTCGGTCACCATTTTAACAACCCCGATTTCTCTTATTCTTCTCCTTCTCTCTCTCTCTCTCTCTACCTACACTCATTCGTCTTTGATCAGACCCCCAGTATACGCTAGTCAGCGCCCCTAGTTACACCAATCAGCGTGCGATTACTATTGATATGTCCGTTATTCTTGAGTCCAGAAGAGAACGTTTTAAAATAAGGAGATCAGTGAGTCTCGACTAAAGTTTCAAAAGGTGGGTACTTTAATAAAGTAAAAGGCGCGGTGATGTTACAAGCAGGCAGGAGTTGAAAGAGGAGGAACACAACTGCAGCTGCGTCTCCTCCGGGGGGGTGAAAGAAGGGCAGAACAAAACACATTTCGTCCTTAAATACAGTAGACTGGCTCCTCCCGTCTGCTGTCTCTGTTGTTGATGACTTCCGCTAGTCCCCCTATATCCGTACACACTTTTTCAAAGGATATTTACATCACACATGACTAAACACGCCTTGGTTCTACACACTCGCCTGCATCACTTTTTATCTTATTACAATGGCTGATAATATTTACGTTCGGTTTAACATTGAGTCCAAGCTTCCGTCAGTATTTCAGAGATAACTTCCGGAATAGATTTTCAAAATAAACTTGTATTCCTGATTCTGGCGGAAGTCTTTTCAAAATAAAAGCTTAACATACATTTTGCGTGAATACTTCTGTTTTCTCAATAAAATCAACATTTAAGCTAAATTATGCCATTACAACATTGATTTAATTACTAACATTACTGTACAGCCAATCACAACGCGTGACGTCATTGGTAAGCGACGGATCCCGAGCAGATCTGGTAGGCCGAGCACATATGGTACTGACACCGTCCCATGGCTCTTATTTCTGCCGGAGGAGCGAGGAGCGAGGAGATCGCTTAGCAAGAAATCCTTGCTTCCCTCACTTGCGTGGAGCATGGAGAGACACAAGGAAACCACGAGAAGCAGGGAAATGAGTTTTAAGAGCAATGGGACGTCCTTTCCTCCGGAGCGTCACGTGAAGCGACGTCCGTTTGTGATGACGCTGTACAGCTGATCGTCTGACAGCAGCTCTGTCCCGTTGTTTTCACAAACACCCCCGCCTCTGTTCGTACACATTTACTGACACAAACATTTGTATCATCTGTTGTAGACCCCAATAAATAAATAAAATAAGAACTCATTCTCAAAAAAGATAAACGCCATTCTTAAAATGTATAAACGAACAATAGTTTGATTAATATTGATTAGAGTGCACAATAGAAATAAAATAATTGAGAGAAGAAAAAGAGATATGTTATCTATCAAAACCCAGTTAGATTAACATTCATTGGATTGCACACTTTGTTTGTTGGTGTGCAATCTCCGTGCCGGTGCCTCTCCCTTCGTCTCACCGTCGCGCCGCGCTCCCTCCTCTGCAGGAAAGCCTGTGGAGGAGGAGCGTGCGCTGCGATGACTCTACTGAGGTCCTGTTAGCACACAGCTGAGTTTCCATTCCCCAGAACATTGTGTTAATGGACAAGCACTCAGCTGTGGGGCCGCAGCTAAGAAACTCTCTGGGGACCCGTTCCGCCGCAAAACTCCCCGCGAAGGGAAGATTTGCCCCTGGAAAGTCGACACAGGAAGGGCCGATTATTTACTGAGGACCCTGAACGCACCGCGCGGCTCGTCCTCGGGGGAGGACCGCGCGCGCCGTCACAATGCGTCTCTTTGAAACGACATTTATGGGGAAAAGTGGAATTGTGGAAAGAGATAACTCTGGGAAAAATGCAATCGTTTTTTACTGAATGCATCTTTCCCCACATACACACACCACTCTAGAACCAGAGTTTACAGACGTAAACCACCGTTCTTCTGCGGAGGTCCCTGAACGCCCTGCGGCCACTCTCACGAGGGCCGCGCGCCCACGTATTAATGCTGCATTTCCCATTCAATGGCGAAATGCAACAACAGTACACCGGCAATAGCGTCTCTTGAACCCGCACAGTGCTTGACAGCACTCGATTTATTTCACTCACACGCTCTCCTGCTGGCTCCCTTTACTGGGATTTACAGCAGGGGCGGGGAGTGTAGGACAGTGTTTCTTCCTCTGGGGATGGGCAAGAAGCAGCCATTCGCTGCGATTGCTCCTGATCCCGTGAGGAGATAGATCCAAAGAGCCCTTCCGACAACACGGGGGCTCCCAGGAGATCAACAGGGTCCCCTTTGGAAAGCGCCACGCGGCGTGATATCCCAGGGACATCACACGGCGGGCAGCGGCGGCGGCCTGTGATGAAGTAGGGTCAACCCTATATCATGTGAAGCCACCGAGTACCGGTCCCCGGGGGAACCAGGCCTGGGGCAAGGCCCGTGGACCAAGCTACTTATTCGGCCTTGCGGCCCAATAATCGGTCTGACCTGGTGAGGCGGGGGCATCTGTAGCACTGAGTGAGTAGCCCACACACCCGCCGCCATGATCATCATCCAGAGAGAAACCAGCCCTGCGGCACCGCCGGGCCATATCCTGGTCCCCCAACACCGAAGCAAAGGTGGTGGGGATCGGCGCCCGCTATTTCAGCTAGGGCACGAAAGACAGGCCCGGGTCTCTAGCAGTGGCGACTCCCTGGAGGTAAGATAACTCTTTCTTCTTCAAACGTCTTTCGGTCTCTCGTGGAATCACTTCCGCTGGCTGAAGAGAAAAGGATGACAGTCAGGAGGCGAGGCCTCCTTTTATACGGTGTGATGCGCGCGCATTCAGGTAGGCCCGCCCAAGGCCGGCCACGTCTATAGAAGTCTCAGTGGGAGAATGCACGCTGGGTAAGGTAGTACCCATAGAGTCCAGTAGAGGGCGGAGCCTGTGAGAGATATAACGGCTCTCATGTCAAGAAGTATCAGATCAGTGCATGCGCTGCATCGTCCAATCAGTGAGTGATACACAGTAAGGGGGCGGGGCGAGTATCTGTGGATTTCATCGGAGGATTGTCTGGTGGTTCCTCGGTTATAGAGAGGCGAAGTCCCTCCCCTTCCGAGGGAGCTCATGGGATTCCGGAAGCGGAAAATTATACATTTAAGTCAATGGAGAGAGAAAAGTTATCTTTTGATCCCGTTTGGATTGTGCCACGAATGACACATATGATGTTTGTCAATCTTAAACAATCATTTCCATGTAAAAAAGTCACAGTTTGTCGTAAAACTGTTGAAATATAAGAATATGAAAAATACGCAACTAGAAAGACTACAAATCCCAGAGTCGCGTAAGTGATGTCATAACTGTTTTCCTCCACTAAGAGATAGCTAAGATCAGATCTGGCTAAGATAAGATAACTTTAACAAGATGCCTGTGTAACCGGTCTGGTTTGACGCCACATGTGCTCTCTGCGTTGTGTTGTGTTGTGTTGTGAGAATGAGAACGACTTCTTTCTTGACACCCCGGATTTATTATCTGTGCAAAACAAAATATAATTAAATCAGGAAATGGCTTCATCAGCTTTCTAAATTAACCCTTCTCCTCAGTGGGGCCTGAAGCTAACTGAGGAAAGTAGCGCGAGTCTGCAGAAATGTGCCGGTGCCAAGAGTACCAAAATAAAACGTACTTTTCTAAATAAAAGCATCTAAAAAATAAAGTGACAGTGAAAAGTTTTACAAATAAAGTATGGACAAAAAGGATTTTACTGAAATATAAACAAGTGAAGTTATACATCGGTTACATACACCCCTCCTATATTTCGCAAAAATCCAGACCATAGTGTACCTCTGAATAAACCATTCTGACCTCCAAGACAACTGACATCAAACTTGTGTAGGGTTAACTGAAAAACTCTTAGCTTTACCATTGGCTGTGAAAGCCACCTACTATATAGGTTCAGAGAAAACATAAGGGAGATCAAGCCTTAGTCCCTCCTAGATCAATATGATGCCTTGTACACCATACAACTCCCTGCTACTCTCAAACATGTAACATATTACACAAAACACATACATTAGTGACATTGTCCCTTAAAAGGCATATTCACCAGATCAGAGGTACAAACAAAAACAAAAAACTACAAGCTTGTCACTTTAAAACAGTGTAAGTAGTGA
>CALSBZ010026588.1:0-19011 GCA_943591055.1 Gobionotothen gibberifrons
TGGGTGCGCAAATCATCCATTTTGTTTAGTAAACTAAACCTTTAAATGATGCTTGAATAACTCCGAGTTGATGTACAGCAGGCATGGGCGTAATTTCCACTGGGGACAGGGGGGACATGTCCCCCCCACTTTTCAAAATCCCATTTGTGTCTCCCCCACTTTTTAAATGTGTTTATTATTTTTTGCGCAAGCGGTCATCGTCACGGAGGAATGTCTGTGTGTGTGGCACGAGCCCATCTTGTGAGAGAGAGATAGACAGAGACGAGGGTTGTTGTTAGCACCTGGTGCTAGCTCGGAGCTAACGGAGATTAGAAGCTGCTTCAACAATAAGGAGAGGGAGAGCTCTCTCCTGTCGGACTGAGAGCGATAACGTCAGCTCAGGGAGGTAAAGGACTCTGAGTGATTAGGTTGTAAACTTTAGTCTAAGTTATCTCAGTGGGTCTCAAACGGTTTGGTCATCTATGTAAACAAATATTTCCATCTATGTAATATTAGTTGTAGGCCTATATAAAATAAGTGAATAAATCATTCCACTGTGTGCTATAGGTCAGTACAAAATAAAAAACACAGTTTGAAAGGGGAGTGATTAGTAAAATATGCATCAATAAAAAGAAAGAATGCAGACTAGGTATGATAAAGATAGGAGAGAGGAGTTGATCAATTATGTGTTATTGCTTGTGAGCATATTCTAATGGATTTTTGAAATATATACAGTTCTGTTTCATATGAGTGTTGAGAGCTGTATCCATACATCTCTTAATGTAGCCCAGAGTGCACCAGATTGATGCATGCCCCCGGACCCCCCCGAGAGGATGTGAGGTCATCACAAATAAAACAGGTTCACATGGATAGGATACTAGATAAGTGTGCACACTCATACACTACACACTTTTCTTGGATTTGTTAATTCTATAGTCCCTAATATATTTGTAGAAAGGCAGGAAATGGAATTAAATTGAGAAAATGTTTCACTGCGGAGGACCCCCTGTCTTGTCCCCCCCCCCCCACTTCTCAAACCAGAGTTACACCCTTGACAGCAGGTATTTAAGAATGTAATCACACAGAGACGTACCTTAAGGAATGTGAAAACCTCTTGCTCGTCTTTTCCATTGACATCACCTTTCTCAAACAGCAGGAAGTTTGGAACAAATCCGTTGCCTGGTCTAACATGCCTGGAATTCAGAAAGAGGGCAGCTTATCAGTGGACAGAACTGTGAGCACTTTGGGCTTGGCAGCTGCCACTACATTCACTACAAGCTGAGGAAAAACACATCTATTGCAGTGGCTTTGCTATGGATACGCTCGCTGATGGAACCTGAGACATAAGATATATGCGTGTAACAGAGGCCACTAACAGAAACTGATCGTATTGCCAAAGGATGCTTTCCCTGATTAAATGAAGCTTTGGTGATTGAAGAGGATTTACCATTATTGCAAATTCCTCTCTGCATCCAGCTTTGTAGGTTCAACCGTACAATGTATAGGGTATTGTGAGGGCTTTGAGACTTCAATTCTCATGTTTTCATGTCTTAAAGCAATACAACAAATCAAGTATTAAGGACTTTAAACCTTCCAAAAAGCTTTCATTTTGGAGGAAAAGGGAACGTTACTTTATTTATTTGGATTGGGTTCAATGTGTTTATTTTTTACTGAGCTGTGGCTGTCCTACTGATTTGCATTAAAGAGAAACATTTCTCACATTAGACCTGGCAGAATTTCATGTTTTTGCCCTGGTTCACTCTTCCCAAACTGGTTGCAGGGAAAGCCGAGAATGGTGAGTCCATAAGGTTTCATCTCTTCGTGCAGTGCATTCAGTTCTGATGATAACAAAAATAAATTAGAGAAGCTGATTTGTTCTAATACTGTTACATACAAAAATATGGCTTTTGTGGTGTTTCTTACCACCATACTGGAAGGTGTAATCTCAGTAGGTGGCCACGTTGATGAAGAGGACACTCTTGCCCCTGTAGTCGCTGAAGTTCACAGTGCTCTCGTTTAGAGTGTTTGCATGGTATCTGTAAATGTCACCATCTGTTGGATCACACAGCTGGGAGTACAAACGCAGGTCACAGCAGATTAGCTTTGTTTTCACAGGCCAACAGCCAATACAATGCTTATGTTTTTCTTAGTGTAGTACGTGTTGCTTAAAAAATATGCTTGCAAAAAAGCCTTCGACATTACCATGTCTGGCTAGACAGGATAAGTGTTTGCTTTAGATTTACATTTTCTACAACGGCCATCTTCTGCCACTGTTAGGCTTTGGCACGGAATTTGGTGTGTAGCCTAACATTTCACCCACTAGTATCAATGATTTGTTTTCATCCACGTCACTTTCCCTGAAATTAACAATAACAAAAAACACTTTAATTACAATATGTTTATTGCAGCAGCCCTATGAGTCCCAAATATATTTGAATATCATAGTCATTGAAAAAAAGGATATAGGCTATTTTTAATACACAGACCTGTTAAACATTTAATATCATTAAATCAATCATACATTTAACAACATAGCCAGTTCACCTTGTGCAGTTTAATCAGGGTGAACCTACCAGCTGTGAAGTGCATCATTAGAAAATAGAGTGATGTCATCTCTATATCTATCTGGACTGATTCGATGCAGGTGTTGTTGTGGCGGATATCAACAGGTGGTCTACCTGTGTGAGTGCCAGTGAGCATCCAGCGGTGCATGGTCGCAGCAGACCGAGCAGCAGCAGCGGGAAGAGGGGTCGCATCATGCCGTCCTCTCACGACACGTTGCTCTGAGTGTCTCTCCGCTTCTCCCTGGGGATTAATAAAGTCTTCTGGCGGGGGGTGGAGGCACGGAGGGCCGTACAGCTGCTGAACGCCGCCCTCTGGTGGCTAGAAATGTACACAGTGAGATAGGCCCATGCATGGATAAACGCTGTCTGTAATTGAACATAAAGTGCTTGTCTTTTACTTTACAATTACTATGTCAAACTCTGGAAACCTAGACTTGGTGAGAACACTTGCTCCGATGGACTTTTATGAAATCCTTAAACGTTTTATGGTTCAGAATTGTGACCTACACCCAAATGTCTATGTTTTTACAGTAGTATTTGAATTGACAAACATTATGATCCAACGGATATGTGTCCAGTAAGCCTACTGAACTTTAAGCCTCTACCCCCACTGCCTCAACTGGAGTTTTCCACCTGCATTGTAGGTCCTGGACAACTTCTGTGGCAGTTTTAATGCTGACCACATGAGGTCTCTAGCGTTGTGTTTCCTCTCAGCCAGACAACTAGCCGTGACATCAGTCCTAGCAGTGCAGGCAGTCAGCCCACCACACTCAAGAACCGAACAGGTGTAACATAAGCTTTCAAATGTGGATGACTGACTCCTCTCCTGAACCCCTTTCTTGGTTTGGGGGATTTTACCACTGCTTTCTGTTTGCGTCATTGAGCCCAGCGGGCATAGTAGGTTCGTCCCAAAGGAACTTCCTGAAGCCTTGTTCAAACTTCAACAACCTCTGGGAAGGGACCTTGCTCACAAACGCTATCATTTTCCTTTCCTTGCCTATTCAGACAGGAGAATCAGAAACTTAAGGAGCTGGTCACAGGAGGAGCAGGGGCACCACCTGACACCGAAGCTCCAGAGGCCAAAGAGGAGCCCGTGAAGGAAGAGTCAGCCGCTGTGAGACCCAAGATGGAGGCCACCACACCGCAGAAGGTAGTTCAATGACATGTAACATGTTTTTTTCACCATGTACAGACATCATGAAAAGTAGGGAATTAAGGAAGGACTGTATAATGAAAGTTCCACTCGGAATGACGAACGCCTTGGGGTGTCGGTAAGAACACAGGAGTCTTGGTAGCGGTTAATTCCTTTTACTGAAGATATCAACCCAACAGTCACAGTATTACAGCCTTGGAGCAGGTGTAGTGTATGTATTATGTGTGTGGTCTATAAGAGAGAAATACAAAGGTACAAGTATAATTAGAATCTATTATTCCAATATATTATACAGCGAAAATATGCATAACTTTCGCATTAACAGTACTAAATTACATATTCTACCAGGCTAATTGACTGCTCAACAGGCAGGTTGTAATATAACTCTTCCACATATAAATGAAGTATACTGCATAGATAATTCCTTTAACTTACAGTATAAAAGGTTAATATGCCATCTAAACATTAGACATTGCCAACAGGGTCAAACATAACATTTCAGATGGAGAAAAGTAGAGCTACGTAGTGCTAACATTAGCTTTGTTAGTTTAGCTCAATTTGTCGATCATAATCTGAGTTAGCAAACTCCAAAACAACTAATATACCGTGAAAGGCTTAATACTGTCCAGTCCCATGTGAGTAACATTAACGTACTGTTGGTCAGTGACGCACAAAGCTCACACACACTAAGCTGCCACTCACGGCCCGTCCACACTACATCTTCAAAAAAAGCTTGGAGCTGGGCATGTCTGAAGCTTGGGGATTTTATTCGAGCACCGCAACCAACAACCTATCACATGAATCTCCCGCCCCCGTCATACAAAGCAATAGCAATGTTAAAACGAAGTAAACTGGATATAAAATCCCCAAACAGGCGAAAGCCTACCAGTTTCACCCACTGTCTCTGCCACCTCCCTCCATGACTGGTTCCTCCGGTTGTATCCCGGTAAGTTAATAGGGACTGGTCATACAAAACCGGGTGATTCCCTACGATTATTAGTTTCTCCTCCATCTTTTTTTGAAATATAGAAATGAACGGCGGGATATCTCTCCCAGCTTAGACGCGGTTTGATTGGCTAGGGCTTGAGCTGTCAGATTTTCAGAAACAGGATTTCATTGGCTGGCGCTGGCTTCTCCGGCTTCTCCGGCGTCAGAAGTTGAACAATTTTCAACTTCTGACGCCGGAGACGCCGGAGAAGCACAGCCATGCTACCCACAATTCAGTTCGGCGAAAAGCGAGGCAACGTGACGTCACCCCATTCAAAGTGAATGGGCAGACGCGTTGGAAGCCGTTTTTGAAGCTGTCGAAGCTGTAGTGTGGACGGGCCGTAAAGGTCCAGGCTGCGCTCCGTCGACATGACATGCTTCTCTCCCTTTCTCCTAACAGCTGCGCTCCATGTGCTTAATAGGTACAATTGTGCATGCCGCCAACAGAGGGCGCTGGAGTAACAGTCAGCAGGCTTTCCAACATTGCCGCCCCCCAATTTGCGGTGCAAATTGGCTTCCATGGAAAGGCTAACTACTCAGATGAGGGATCTGGTCCCTTGTTGTCCTCGTCGTCCTCGTCATGGATCTCTGGGAGGACAATAAGACGAACTATAGGCCGGGTGTAGGTTTTGTCCTGTATCTTCACTTCTGCTGTTCTGATGTGACCATCTGGCCCAGGAAATATTCTGGTCACTTGCCCAATCTGCCATAATGCTTGTGGAAGCTGTGGGTCGACAAGCAGTACAACTGCTCCTACTTTGATGTCTTCTGTTAGTCTCTGCCACTTGCCTCGAGTTTGAAGGCTAGGCAGATAATGTCTCACGAAGGCGACCAGAAACAATCAACCAATATCTGTGAATGTCTCCGTCTTCGCCGCCCTAGCAGTTCTGAGGCAGGATATACCACCTGGGGCAGGGAGCTGTCAGATCGACCCATGAGCAGGAAGTTAGGGGTCACAGGATCAACATCAGCCACGTCGGAAGAAACATACCCTAAGGGTTTTGCATTTAGGATGCCCTCAACTTCAGTAAGAACTGTCATGAGCACTTCGCCACTCACCTTTTCAGAGCCAATGGTAGTGTACAGAGCAGTCTTGATGGAGCAAATTTCTCATTCCCACACACCACCGAAGTGTGGTGCTGCTGGTGGGTTAAAACGAAAACTGACCCGTTGCTTCGCCAGTTGCTGCTGGAGTTCTGGACACATATTGGCAAATGTTTCCCTGAGCTCCCTTTCTCCACCTTTGAAATTGGTTCCGTTCGGAGTACACTTCTGATGGCCTTCCGCGTCTGGCAATGAACCTTCTGAAGGCCATTAAAAAGGAGTCTGTATCGACAGAGGTAAGTAGGTCAATGTGAACTGCCCTTGTGGTGAGACACTTGAACACAATACCCCACCGCTTCTCATTGTGTCGTCCCACTTTGATCAAATCAAATCAAATCAAGTTTTATTTATAGAGCACATTTTAAAACGATTTTTGGTCGAGCCCAAAGTGCTGTACATACAATACAAATGCTTTCAGAAGGGGCCAAAGCAATCCATGCCAGTTGAGTAAAAGGCAGGCTTGAATAGCCTGAGGCTGGCCACGGGTTGGTCAGCCATTTGTTGGGAAGCAGGTTTTGCCTTCCATCTACGGCATTCGGTACAGCTGTGATGGTGCCGCCTAACAGCCTCTCGTCCACGCAGGATCCATACTGTGCGGCAAAGCTTGGCGAACACTCTCTCAGGTCCAGGGTGACAGAGAAGAGCATCAACATGTTGAATGAGGAGCTTGGTGTAAGAATGGCTGGGTTAAGTACAACTGGGTGCATAACTGTCGGATCAAGGTCCTCTGCCTGCCGGAGTCTGCCTCCAACTCTGATAAGGTCGTCGTCTATGTCATTGTGAAGTCAACTTGGAAAAATCCTCACAGGAAAGGGTTAAAAAGTCGGGCTGATCGACAGAGTGGCAGCTGTCTGAAATCAGTCCCTAATTACAAATCAGCGTCGCTGCACCTTTAAAGGCACCGCACCTGAAAGAAGGGTAATCAAAAAACGACAGAGGGAGAGAAGGGAGAAGGAGAATAATTCTCCACAATCCTCCACAATCCTCCACCACCAACCAAAAAGTGTGCGTCCAGCAGCAGCAACGTCGCGCAGAAGAAACTTCAAGAAGCAGCACTGGTGCAGCCATAAAACCTGAAGAAGCGGCCGGTGAGAGACAGACTGTTTATTTAAGAGTCATAAAACTTGCCGTTCGTGGCGCACGTTAGAACGTGCTTTTACATTTGTTTGTTTGATGTCCTCAAGCTAAAGCAACATGAGTGTTGATTTAAAAAACGAATGTGATTTGTTAAGATATGTAGATTGATAAAAACGGTTTGAATGCTGCTAAAAATTCAGTCTATTATATTTGCATTTCATATGAGTATATATATAAGTTAAAAACTGTTTAAAACCTAACTCATAAAGATACATAAAGAAAGTAAAAACAATATTCACAAGTGTTAAAAAATATATGTAAAGCATGTATTTTTGCATTTAGTATTTCATGTGCATTGTATTTACAGTACTTCTTTTTTTTCACCTTACTTACTTACAACCTTACAACCGTACTACCTACATATGCTGTACTGCAACAACAAAAACTAAAGTAAAGAAGAACTAAAAAGAAAACAAAGTTGTGGTCATTATATGAGTGAAACCCAGTGAAAACCTCCTATGGACTGTACCATCCCTTTCAAGCGGGGAAAACTGCAACAATTCTGAAGAGCTTGACAGTCATACTGAGGCGCGAGGCATAGGAGACGACTGCTAGAAGGGATAGGTTTTCCAGACTTTAGTAGATGGTATTCTTCTGTGAAGCTGTCCAGCTGAACTTGTCTTAGAACATTCTGCTCTGCCCTGTTGTACATCTCTGCTGTAGGAGAGTCAGTTGACGATGAGTCACCAAGCTTGGCTGCCCCGTGAAGTTCCTTGACTTTGGCCTCCACTAGATCACTCCAAGTACGGAACGGTGTGACATCTGGAGTTGATGCCCTTGGTTGGGAGATGGCCATACCACATATGGTAAACCGCTTAAACTCTGTACTCCTGAGGCTTGGCAATACCGCTTCCTTGGATACCTTGCGTAGTGGTGCATCCTTTCTCCTTGGCATAGGTGTTGCATACCTAAGCACTCCATTCACAGTTAGTCGCTTTGTCTTAGCCTCCAGTAGGTTAACGGCTTCATGGTCTTCCTTAGACCTGGTCACTTCCTTCTCAGACCTGTAAGGCAGGGTGTCAACTTGCCACAATTTCTCCACGTTGCGCTGCACCTCGACTGCAAGTGGGCTGAGGGATGTAAAAAGGCATTGGTGAGGCTGTAACTGGGACTGAAGAATCTGTGCCGGCCCTTGAAGTGTCCATCCAAGCCTTGTATGGATTGCAGCTGGACCTCCAGGTGGTCCGAAACGCACAGGTTCCACTGGGTTTATGAGGTGAGGCTGGTCAGCTCCAATCAGCAACAAGGGTGAGACTCGACTGAAACCGTGTAGAGGCAAGTCTTGGAGGTGCTTGTACCTTTTCTGAAGGGTAGCCACTGGATAGGTATGTTCAGCTAACGCTAACCCAAGGCGCCGAGCAGTAAAGGCGTTGTCTATCTGGAAAGACTTCTTTGGTTGCTTTATAGTGGAGACTTGGAAAGAAACTGAGGCACCGTGCAGAGTCTGAATATCCTGACGGATGGTTCTGAGGGCAAGGTCTTCTGGGGTGCCTGTTAGTCCAAGTTGTTGGGCTGCTGCTGAGAGCAGCATAGTGCGATCAGAACCGTCATCTAGGACCGCGTAGGTGTCCAACATCTTGTCACCATATCGGAGGATAACTCTGACGACTTTCAAGAGAACTCGAGTAGAGTCCGATGGTTTCTCCAGATGAAGGGTTTCGGTTGCTGAGCTAACCAGACAGGTTCCTTCCTTAATAGTCCTGTTGTTGACCTTGTGCAGTATCTGAAGGTGTTTACCTTGACATATTCTGCAGGGTTTCTTCAGGGTGCACTGTGCCGCTTGATGTGATCTCCCACATCGCCAACAACGTTTGTTGGTCTTAATCCAGTCTATGATTTGAGCTTTGTCAAAACACTTAAAGGTGACACATTGGCTTAGATAATGATCGTCTGCTTCACAGTAAGGACAGTAGGCTTTTGGTGGGCCTGTCTTCTTGCTCTGTGCAGGGGCTCTACCGGCAGATGACTCCGTCAATGGTGGTGACACGTCCTCTGTGCCATGTAGTATGGTAGCTGCACGAGGGATGAACTTTGACTGTGGCCGATGTTCTTGCTTCTGGACGGGTTTCTCTTTGTGACCTTGGTTACCGCTATAACTGTTACTATCTTGGCACCAGGTTTCCAGCTGCAGCCAACTAGAGAGCTCTATTAGGTTGTAAACCGTACTTGGGTGACGACACATATCTCCGAAACTCAGACCTCATCTCAGCAGGTAATTTACTAAGGAGACGTGACACATGAGAACCACATCACAGCTCCATCTCTCCTTCCTGGCCGAGGGTCTTCAGCATACCGACGAGAGCACGAATCTGCAATGCAAATCTCTAGGGATGTAACGATACCAAAAACTCACGGTACGATAATATCGCGATAAAAAGTCCACGGTACGATATTTATCGCGATATTGAAAAATAAAGGAAAAAAATGTGAATTTTTTTTTTTTAACTTTTTTTTCTTTATGAAATTATAAATATGATTTGTACAGCATTTTAGTAGGATAGTAGCATTTTAAAGTGTCAACAATATAATAATCAGACCCTGCAATAGAATAAATCAAGTTTCACTTTTCACTTAGTTTTTCAAGTAACTCACTAACTCACTCACTCAGCATCATCAAGGTTATCTTTTAGGAATATGAGCATGTCCACATTTCCAGGTAGAAGCTGGGATGTTTGGGCGTTTACAATATCCCCTGCTGTGGAAAAAACTCTCTTGCTTGGTACTGATGTTGCTGGGACAGAGAGATATGCTTTGGCCATGGGTGACAGCAGTGGGTCAAACTGTGCATTGTCTCTCCACCACTTCAAAAACAATACAGTTTTTGCCAAGAAGGTGAGGCTTATTGACAGGGCGAGATATAAATATACTGTTGGTACTTGTCTATGTCTCTAGGTATGTACATGTAGCCCTGTAAATACGATGTCCTTTTGTGTTATCTGTTGTTTTATGTTCATGTTGTAACCTACTTGTTGCCATGTTGGACAGGTCTCCCTTGAAAAAGAGATCGATGATCTCAATGGGACCATCTGGTTGAATAAAGGTTTAAAAAAAAAAAAGATTATTATAAAAAAAAAAAAGATCGCGGTATATTTTGTCAGTCTCACGACGGTATTGAGGCATCTATTTACCGCGATATTCGATATATCGTTACATCCCTACAAATCTCTCAAAGGCCTCTGTGTCTCCACGTCTGATGTCAGGTGATGCATCCATCACACTGGCGATCTTCTTGATAGCTAACTGATGGGGCTGACCACATTTCTCTGACAGGGCTGCCATTGTGTCAGAGTAGGGGGTAGGAGAATTAAGATATGCATCGGCTAATAGGCAGGCTTCGTATAGTTTTAGATGATCCATCAGGATCTGGTACTTGAATAGCTCTGTTCCGTCCCGTGGAAGTAGATTATCAAGAGCAATCTTCAGCTGTGCGAACTCACCAGGGTCCTTCTTAGTGAGATCAGGTATGGTAGGTCTAGGACCCCTGTAGGTTCTTTCTTGTGCTGCAACATATGGCTGGTGGTCATAGTATACTCTCTGGTTGTGGGGCTGGGGTGAATGAGTTGGATACCTGGGGTAGGTATAGGTGGATGGCTGACTCTGCTGGAGAGGCTTTTGGTCATAGTGACCCATTGTTAGGGGACTAGAATGAGGATAAGGCACATGGTTAGCTGTCGGTTGACTTACTGAAGCTGCTAGTGTTTGCTCCTTTAAAAGCCGTAATTCACCCATCATCTTATCCAGTGTGTCAAGCATCACAGTATCCTTTGAATAGACACTATGGGCTTGAGGGGTCAAGGTGTATGACCTCTGATAACCTTGGGGTAGATCTCTGTACTGGGTTTGGTCGTGCTGCAGAGACTGGCTCCTTCCTGTCTCTGGCCTGACTGCATATGGAGTAACAGTAGGGACACTGCCTGACTGCACATAATGTCTTGAGTCTACACTGTGTAGGGAATGAGGAGTTAAAGATGGTTCCCAGGGTCGATGATTGGGCGAGGGATCAGATTGAGGGGTTGGGTAGCTCCGCTGCCCACTAGCTCCTATAGGATGATCATCCTGCAGATGATGATCAGGCTCCTGAGCTCCATTAGTGGAAAGAGTCCGTCCATCTAAGGTGAAGTTCCATCTGGCCTGACTTAAAGGGCTGCAGGACCGTGATGACTGTGCAGATACTGCTGAGGGATAAAGTCCTGGATCACTCAGGTTGTCCTCTTCTGGACCGACTGCATACTGTGCTGTGTGTTGATAACTAGGAGTTGTAGTTGCTTGCCTTTGGCTGACATAACTCACTTCGTAGTCACTGAGGTAAGGAGGAGGATGAACTAGCCGCTTAGGACATGTAGATTCTGATGAGGCTTCACCGTATGTGGAACTAGGCTGAATCATGGAATCCAAGGAAAACGTCTCATCCGGCTCGAAGGACCAATGAAAAGTAGGGAATTAAGGAAGGACTGTATAATGAAAGTTCCACTCCTTGGGGTGTCGGTAAGAACACAGGAGTCTTGGTAGCGGTTAATTCCTTTTACTGAAGATATCAACACAACAGTCACAGTATTACAGCCTTGGAGCAGGTGTAGTGTATGTATATGTGTGTGGTCTATAAGAGAGAAATACAAAGGTACAAGTATAATTAGAATCTATTATTCCAATATATTATAAAGCAAAAATATGCATAACTTTCGCATTAATAGTACTAAATTACATATTCTACCAGGCTAATTGACTGCTCAACAGGCAGGTTGTAATATAACTCTTCCACATATAAATGAAGTATACTGCACAGATAATTCCTTTAACTTACAGTATAAAAGGTTAATATGCCATCTAAACATTAGACATTGCCAACAGGGTCAAACATAACATTTCAGATGGAGAAAAGTACAGCTACCTAGTGCTAACATTAGCTTTGTTAGCTTAGCTCAACTTGTCGATCATAATCTGAGTTAGCAAACTCCAAAACAACTAATATACCGTGAAAGGCTTAATACTGTCCAGTCCCATGTGAGTAACATTAACTTACTGTTGGTCAGTGACGCACAAAGCTCACACACACTAAGCTGCCACTAAAGGTCCAGGCTGCGCTCCGTCGACATGACTTGCTTCTCTCCCTTTCTCCTAACAGCTGCGCTCCATGTGCTTAATAGGTACAATTGTACAGCAGGCTTTCCAACACATCACTTTGAATTGCCTTGTGTTGAAAGGATGTAAATAAACTTGACCTGCCTTAATGACTTCATATTGATAAATCTGTTCCGCTAACATGGCATATACATGTTTATTTAAAGCTTTACCCTTTTAAGAAAAAGTTCCTCAATTACCTTGTGACTTGAAACTTCCCCAGTCACCATGTGATGTTACAGTGATGGAGGAAAGTTGTGCATTAAGGCATGTTTTGTGTGCCCCCAGAGTGGAAAAGCTGCAGAGAAAACCCCAACTAAGCCTTGTGATCAGTGGCGGCCGGCCCATAGAGAGGCGAAGTCCCTCCCCTTCCGAGGGAGCTCATGGGACCCCGGAAGCGGAAAAATATACATTGAAGTCAATGGAGAGAGAAACGTTATCTTTTGATCCCGTTTGAATTGTGCCACGAATGTGTCAATCTTAAACAATCCTTTCCATGTAAAAAAAGTCACAGTTTGTCGTAAAACTGTTGAAATATAAGACTATGAAAAATACGCAACTAGAAAGACTACAAATCCCAGAGTCGCGTAAGTGATGTCACCATTGTTTTCCTCCACTAAGAGATAGCTAAGATCAGCGCCATATAGATATCATCTATCTATATGGCGCTGGCTAAGATAAGATAACTTTAACAAGATGCCTGTGTGCTTAGTACCAGGTTGTTATCATACCAGCAATGGGTCTTGCTCGTTCTTTCGCTTCCCGTCTGATGAAAGGACCAGGAGTGGCTGGATCAAGTTAGCTACCTAGCTAGTAGCTAGCACGTTAGTTAGCATTACAGCCTTGTCATTTTTATTAGCCTTAACAATAAGTAACATCAAGTAACCCAACATGTTAAACAGTAAGAGTAGTAGTCATATTTCGTGAACCCTTTGAAGAGTACTGTCACAGCGGTGTGATCATTCTATAATACACCATTTAAGCCTGGGGGAGAAATGCTAACGCTACATTAGCATATACGATCCTTTCTACTTCACGCTATCTGTACAAATGGTTGACATTAAACATTAAAAAGACCAGGCAGTTCAGAGAAAATCAAATGAAGGCAGGCAGGCAGCTTTGCATGACATTCTTCTGGACGTGTTTCATTGTGGTGATAGTGAGGGTCGTCAATCCTTTTGTTGACAAGACAGTAGTGACGGCCATCTTGGTGACGTGTGTTGTTCTGCTAGACCGGAGATGTAGTTCATTCAGCCTTTCACACAAAAAAATGTGTTACTTCACAGTTTTCCGACACATTATTTATTTTTTGACTTGCAAAATTATCTTTTAAATTGACAAACATCATATGTGTCATTCGTGGCACAATTCAAACGGGATCAAAAGATAATGTTTCTCTCTCCATTGACTCTCCGCTTCCGGGGTCCCATGAGCTCCCTCGGAAGGGGAGGGACTTCGCCTCTCTATAGGGGCGCTAGGGGAGCCGCCCCCCCTCTTCCCACATGTTTGATTGTCATTATTTTATTATTTATACTCGTATCCAAGGTGACGCTACAGTAATTGTCGAGGATGGCTGCGTCTGCAGGTGGAGACTCCGGTGCTAGTGGATCGCGGGAGCTGTAGATTAACATTTACATGCTTATTTATTGTAGTTGTAAGGGCAATACCTGTAGCACCATGGAGCATATGTGTGGGCTGGACCTGTATTTTACAGGAAAGGAGTGAGCAGAGGGTGGAGTTGTCGATTCTTGTTCAGTTTTCATCTTCCTCACCCTCTCAGACTTTGAGTTGCGCGCGCTGCTAAAGAGACGCGCTACCATGGAAAACAAACAATGGTGTAGCGGTATTAAATTCCCTAGTGGAAACAGTCCTGAGTAAATCAGATTTTGTCAGAAATCGGGAGAAATATGACCCCGGGAGGAAACCGGGAGAGGGCAATGAAATCGGGAGTCTCCCGCAAAAATCGGGAGGGTTGGCAAGTATGGCCAGGGTTGGGTTGTAACGGAATACATGTAACGGCGTTACGTAATCAGAATACAAAAATCAAGTAACTGTATTCAGCTCGCGTTACATTTGAAAAACGAGTAATCTGATTACAGTTACTTTCGTAAACCTGAAGTGAATACATTTTGGATTACTTATTGGAATTATTGGTGGAAAGATTTCCTCACAACATGTAATATTCATTACTAAAGGTACAGCCGAATCATCACAGCGCACAAAAACTATTACCGCCGCAGATGGACCAAAAAAGGGAGCGTTTGAAAAAAAAGGGGCGGGTCCGCTCAGAGAAACAATAACAGCGAAACATGGAGGAACACAAGTCTGCGTTTAAGTCGTGTGTGTGTAGAGGTGTGTGTGTGGTTAAAACACATCAGCCTGCGGTCGCTCTTTAGTCTTATGATTCTGAAGGTAAACACAGTGAAGGCGGTGCGTGAAAGGCACTGCGCGCTCGTCTTCTCAGAGGCTGAGTTAACCCTCCCGCTGCCTCCTGGTGCTGCGGAGATTTCATGAAGTGAAGGAGGTTTTCCTTCTATAAAACAGCTGTGGGCAGCAGATAGGCTACTGTGAGTGTCACGGACATGAATTCATAGATCAAGGCAGACTGGTGCACACACTCTCCTGTTTTGCCGATCCGGTGCTTAAACAAATATAGCTCTACACCCCTGGCCGAAAAATATCTATCAATATTAACGGTGTGTGCGTCTGCCCAAGGACAATTTAAGGTAAAACCTAATAGAGGTGTCACACATAATAACTTAATAAAAGTAAATATAACAACTACTACAGTGCAACAAAACAGGAAGATTAAATGTGGTCTCTTAAACATAAGATCTCTAGCATCTAAAGCTATATTGGTAAATGATTTAATATCAGATTATAATATTGATATATGCTGTCTCACTGAAACTTGGTTGAGACATGAAGAATATGTCAGCATAAATGAGGCTATTCCACCCAGCCATATCAATACTCATATTGCCCGAGGCACAGGCCGAGGAGGTGGAGTTGCAGCCATCTTTGACTCAAGTTTACTTATCAATACTAAACCAAAATTAAATTATACCTCCTTTGAAAGTCTCGTTTTTAGTCTTACGCATCCGACCTGGAAAACTTTGCAGCCAATCTTATTTGTTACAGTGTACCGTGCACCAGGTCCTTATTCAGAATTCTTATCAGAATTCTCTGAGTTTTTATCAACTTAAAACAGATAAAGTACTTATCGTAGGTGACTTTAATATTCATGTTGACGATGATAAAAATAGCCTTCCTGTTGCATTTAACTCTATATTAGATTCTATTGGTTTTCGTCAGTGTAAATAAACCAACCCACTGCTATAATCACACTCTCGACCTTGTTCTGACTTATGGTATTGAAATTGAGCAACTATTAGTCGAACCGCATAACCCTGCTTTATCCGACCATTTCTTAGTAACTTTTGAAGTATTGTTACTAGACTACAAAGCATTAGTCAAAAGCTCCTGCAGCAGAAACCTATCTGTTAATACTATAGCCAAATTTAAGGAAGAGATTCCACCAATACTTTACTCGATAGCATGTCTGCATGTAGGGGAGGAAACTTATACAAAATGTACACCACCCCAAATTGATCATGTTGTTGATAGTGCTATAGATGCGCTGCGAATAAAATTAGACTCTGTTGCTCCTTTGAAAAAGAAGAAAATAAAACAACATAGATTAGCTCCATGGCATAATGTCGAAACCCGCAAAATAAAGCAAAAGTCAAGACAGCTTGAAAGGATATGGCGTTCCACTAAACTTGAAGAATCTCGTTTAATTTGGCATATTACTCTAAATGAATATAAGAAAGCACTGCATAAAGCGAGAGCAGCGTATTACTCTTCATTAATAGATGAGAATAAGAATAATGCAAGATTTCTTTTCAGCACTGTAGCCAGGCTGACAGAGAGCCATAGCTCAATTGAGCCTTCTATCCCCATAGCACTCAGTAGCAATGATTTTATGTGCTTTTTTAACGATAAAATTGTTACTCTTAGAAACAAAATCAATGACCTCTTGCCTTTGACCAGTATAGTGTTATCAACAGCTCCCGGAAATGTAAGTTCTAATATTACACTAGATAGTAAACTAGAATGCTTTTCAGCCATAAACCTTGAACAATTAAATTCAATGATTCTTTCTTCTAAACCATCAACGTGTATCTTAGACCCAATTCTAACTAAGCTATTGAAGGAAGTTTTTCCATTAATTGGCACTTCTTTATTAAATATTATGAATATGTCTCTATTATCAGGCTATGTTCCACAATCATTCAAAGTAGCAATGATAAAACCGCTTCTTAAAAAGCACAACCTCGATCCAGAGATATTAGCCAACTATAGACCTATTTCTAATCTTCCGTTCTTCTCAAAAATTCTTGAGAAAGCAGTCGCAAAACAGTTGTGTGATAACTTAAAAAACTATGATTTATTTGAAGTTTTTCAGTCTGGCTTTAGAACACATCATAGCACAGAGACAGCTCTGGTTAAAGTCACAAATGACATTCTAATAGCCTCAGACAAAGGACTTGTCTCTATTCTTGTCTTGCTCGATCTCAGTGCTGCATTTGATACTATCGACCATGACATCCTATTGCAAAGACTAGAGCACTTAGTTGGCATACAGGGAACTGCTCTAGGCTGGTTTAGGTCCTATTTATCTGAACGCTCTCAGTTTGTACGTGTCAACGATGAATCTTCGACGCAAACCAAAGTTAGCCATGGAGTGCCACAGGGCTCAGTGCTCGGACCTATTTTGTTCACATTGTATATGCTTCCGTTAGGCAATATTATAAGGAATCATTCTGTACATTTTCATTGTTATGCGGATGATACTCAACTTTATTTATCAATCAAGCCTGATGAAATGAATCATCTAAATAAAATTCAAGACTGCCTTAAGGACTTAAAAACGTGGATGACCTTAAACTTTTTGATGTTAAACACGACCAAAACTGAAGTTATTGTACTCGGCCCGAAGAATCTACGAGACAAATTAACTAAAGATATACTAACTATGGATGGCATTAATTTGGCCTCCAGTGAGACTGTAAGGAATCTTGGTGTTATATTTGATCAGGATTTATCCTTTAATGCCCACATAAAATCAATTTCAAGGACCGCCTACTTCCATCTACGTAACATTGCAAAAATCAGGCATATCTTGCCTCAAAACGATGCAGAGAAACTAGTCCATGCATTTGTTACTTCTAGGCTGGATTATTGTAACTCCTTATTATCAGGGTGTACCAATGTGTCAGTTAAGTCGCTTCAGCTGATTCAAAATGCTGCAGCTCGTGTACTAACTAGAGTTAGGAGAAGGGACCACATTACTCCTGTTCTGGCTGCCTTACACTGGCTCCCTATAGAACACAGGATAGAATTAAAAATTCTTCTTCTCGCCTACAAAGCCCTTAATGGGCAGGCGCCATCTTACCTTAAAGAACTCATTATACCCTACTGTCCTACTAGGGCATTGCGTTCCAAGAACGCAGGGTTGTTGGTTGTTCCTAGAGTCTCTAAAAGTACAATGGGAGCCAGAGCTCCACATTTGTGGAATCAGCTTCCAGTTTGTGTTCGGGCGGCAGACAGCCTATCCGTTTTTAAGAGTGTGCTTAAGACCTTCCTTTTCGATAAAGCTTATAGTTAGGGCTGATTAGATTCAGCCCCTAGTTTTGCTGATATAGGCTTAGTTTGTCGGGGGACATCTTACTTCTTCCTTCTCTCAGTCTGTACCTGTGTACTCTCATGTTCCGATTAACCCAGCTTCCCCAAATTTCTTTCTTTTTGGTGTCTATATACGCCGGGATCCGGAGCCATGGATGATCCTGTTGCTGCAGTCCTGTGTCCTGGGTCGCGAGCCCAGATCTTGAGTCGCGGCTGTTGCTGTGGTCCTGGATCATAAGTCCTAGATGGATGTCCTTGTGGATTCATCTTCCTATTATACACACATGCATTTCCAAACATTTGGACTACCTATGTTGCAAATGTATTATCTTTCTTTTACACACGGCATCTATTGCACGTCTGTCCGTCCTGGGAGAGGGATCCCTCCTCTGTTGCTCTCCCTGAGGTTTCTCCCATTTTTCCCCTTTAAACTGTGGGTTTTCTCTCCAAGTTTTTCCTTGTACGATGTGAGGGTCTAAGGACAGAGGGTGTCGTATTGTCATACTGATATTCTGTACAAACTGTGAAGACCACTGAGACAAATGTAACATTTGTGATATTGGGCTATATAAATAAACATTGATTGATTGATTGATTGAGTACCTTATTTACAGAGACAGATTCTTTGAAAACTCTTTGAGACTTTTCTTCAAGGGGAAGTTTGTCATTTTGGGAAACTAACCATGATGCAACTCTCATGTCTGTATGGTAATATGAATATAGAACCAGCAAATGTTTAGCTTAGCTTAATTTAGGCTAAAGACTGAACATTTGTTGAAACAGCTAACCTGGCTTTGGTTTGTAACAATCCACCTACCAGCACCTTTTAATCCCATTAATTAAAATATTTGTTTACCAAATCAGTTAAAGTTATTTTGTTCCCTTTGGGCACAGCCAGGCTACTTGTTTCTTGTGCTAAGCTATAAGCTAGCTGGCTGCTAGGTGAGCATCCATATCAAAAGAACAAATACAAGTGGTATCTCGAACTCTTAACAAGAAAACGAAAGAGTATTGTTCAAAATGTCAAACTGTTTCTTTAAAAACCAAACATGACAAAGCGGGTGAGTCTTAACTTCCACTTTGCTACCTGTGTGACCTGAGCAAGACATGCAAGACAATGTTAAATACACTGTGTGATTTCTTATAAAATAACAGGATGTTACAGCAAACTGAAAAGCTGTTGGAAAAGATGAGCTGCGTCTGCCTCGACCACTGCTACTTATACACGCAGATAAAAAATAAACAACAAAGCCCACTCGCAGAGGAGGGCTTAGACTCATG
>CALSBZ010026593.1:0-28018 GCA_943591055.1 Gobionotothen gibberifrons
GTAATTGCTTTTCATTAGCCCCGTCCCCCAGAAAGTCGGCCATTTTCGGAAATGTGCATTTCTCATGCATGTTAAGCACATTTATGCTGTGAAGAAAATAGTTGCTAGCTGAAACGAGGACCTCGTAAGCTAACGGAGAATATACCTTTTTGGACCATTTACCCTATATGTCCCATAAGCTACTGAGTCCTGCCTGTCTGCCTGGCACATCAACGCTCACACACACACACACACACACACACACAAACACACACACACACACACACACACACACACACACGCAACCACACCTACACAATGTACAACACACACATAACGACATATCGCTACCTGGTTGATGCAGGAAAAATGGTACCAACACAACTGGCGCACATGCCTAAGATTTCCTGGTCAGAAACAAAGGAACGCAAAGTCAGGTAAACAATTTAGAGGGATGACAAACGGCTCATTTCGGAGGACTGGGGGGGACGGACCAGCGACCCTCCCCGACACGCCCACGGACGCGAGGGCCCGCTCATCACTGCGCGCACAAGTGCGACCGCAGTTTTAATTATTATTCTCACGTGAGAGCGTGTTTTTGAGGCCCTCAGCATATTTAACGAAATTTGATACGCATGGTCTCGGGAGCGTTAACTCTATTCTGACAGGTCATATCGTTTGAGGAATGTGGGCGTGGCCTATGATGCATTAAATAAGTTTGTTTGATTTGGAATGGGTAACGGACACGAAACCTCGTACACCAACACAGTCTCACTCCCTGATAGTCCAATAGCGACGCTTAGTCAGCGTACTTTGGCTTGCAGTTGTGACGTACCGAGTCCCCTTCAGCTTCATAAATGGACGCAAAGAGCTTAACGGAGAATTTTACTCCCGGAAATAAGTATTCTCCTTATCAAATCAAATCAAGTTTTATTTATATAGGACATTTTTAAAACAATCTTTGGTCGAGCCAAAGTGCTGTAGGCTACATACAATAAAAACACTTTACAACAGATACAACAGCAAAAATAAAAAATCACACACAGGGAAATGTCAGGAGTCGTGCTCCGCTCTGACTAGAAGGCCAGAGAGAAGAAGTGAGTCTTAAGTGTAGATTTAAAAACCCCTAGGGTCTGGGCGGACCTCACATGGAGGGGCAGACTATTCCAGAGCCCTCGGGTTTTGAGCCTGGTCTTGGGCACTATCAGCAACAGCTGGTCAGCCGACCTTAAAGCACTGGCTGGGGTGTAGTGATGGATGAGTTCTGCTAAATAAGCTGGAGCCAGCCCATTTAGGGCTTTGAAAACAAATAAAAGGAGTTTAAAATCTATTCTGAACCGAATTTGAAGCCAGTGTAGTGCAGGCCAGAATTGGGGTGATGTGGTCAGGCTTTTTATGGCCAGTGAGATAGCTGCAGGCGTCTAATTGACGCCTGGTCCATACCCACATACAGAGCGTTGCAGTAATCCAGTCTCGAGATAACAAAGGCGTTAATAACCCTTTCTAGGTCTATAAAAGATAAAAACGACTTGGTCTTAGCCAATAGTCGTATTTAAAAAAAGCAGGTCTTGACTACGCTGCTGACCTGCTTATCAAATTTAAAAGCGCTATTGAAGGTCACTCCAAGGTTCATGACAGAGGGGAGGATGTTTTTATTGAGGGAGCCCAGAATTTCAACCGGGGAGGCTGGAAGTTGGGGTCCAAAAAAGATGACCTCGGTCTTGCTCTCATTGAGGTTGAGGACATTTTGGCTCAGCCAGGATTTTATCTCTGTTAAGCAGTCTTTGGTGCGTCTAAGCGTAAAAGGACCAACATAATCCAGTATTAGGGTACATGTCGAGTCAAACATGGAGATAAGCTCATCAGCACTAAAAGCACAGTTCACCTCTAATTTACAGATCAGGGAAGCATTAAAAACATCAGAAAACTGTGAGTCAGTCAAGGGGTTAATTGAACGCAGACGACGCGCAGGGGCACGTGATTCGACTCCTGCCGAAGGGATCGAGGTTGTAAACAGAACCGGTCAATGGTCTGAGATACGCGTTGCTGCACAGATTTCATCCACAGAGATAGACAGTCCAAACCATAATACTAAATCTAAGGTGTGTCCTTTATCGTGTGTTGGGCCAGCCACGGACTGAATGAGACCAAAAGAATCAAAGAGATTTAAAAAGTCCCTAACCAGAGGTTTAGACTCGCAACACACATGGACATTGAAGTCTCCACAAATCAAAACACAATCATATTTCACCATGATTCCGGACAGAAAGTCAGAAGAGTAATTGATGAAATCCTTATTGCACTTTGGCGGACGATACAAGACTGCGCAGAGCACAGACGAGGCCGGGTTCAGTTCAAAAAGCTGCAACTCAAAGCTAGCGTAGCTAGTTACAGGGTGAATCAATCGGCATTGGAGGCTAGCTCTAAACACTGAAGCTATGCCCCCACCATGGCCGGTGGTACGGGGGGAGCTGAAGAATGTACAGTCGGGAGGAAGAAGTTCAGAGAACGGTGTATACTCTCCAGCGGGACCCAGGTCTCCGTCAAAAACATAAAATCCAGTTCACGAGAGGAGAAGAAGTAATTTAACAGGAACGTCTTGTTTGCTATTGACCTAGCGTTTAGCAAAGCCATGCAAAGTTTTCGCTCCGGGCTGGCCGAAGGTGTAGTGTGTCTCAGCGGACGAAGATGTGCGTGTTGAACGCCGCTCGGGCCGGGAGCAGTCAGTCGGGCAGGAGGAGCTGTCAGTGGGCCCAGCAGAGGCCGCAGCTCCTTGCTGTCGATTGATTTAACAGTGATATTAATTTAATATCACTGTCACCACCACTACTCATCAACTCAAAAACACCAGATTATCCTTGTTAATTACACAACATTGATTGGTTTAAATTGTGTACAATGGTTTTGTGTTTTATCCCCTTCGACTCTGAGAAACAAACAGTTGTATCAGAGTTTAGGATGGCCAAAGACACTATACACTACCCATAATCCTCAGCTATCGTTTGAGACTACACCATGCGCTTTGCTCAACAAACCCCGTGATTAGTCCTCAAGCTCTGTGATTGGTTGACCTCCGACTGTATTACATATGAAAAAAAACGTTTCGTAAAAGATAAAATCATACTTTATTCAGCAGTGTTTGCTTTACTCTTTGAAAATCATCACATGAATGCATTGTAATAAATGGTTTGGCTGCATTACATATTTGCACTTTGTTTATCTACAGAGATTGGGCCTTAGAATAGACCGGAAACTATTGTTTTACCGTTCTGTTTTAATTTCACAATAAAGTTAATAGTAATATTTTGTTTGATAATATTTTTTTTATGAACTAGACCGCTGGGTCATGTTAAGACCATCTTTTCTGTGTTGCTGGGGTTTTTCCCAACGCTTTTGTGTTACAAATATCAAAACAATACTGTATATGTGTGGTCGTCTGTGGATAACAAAATATCATAAACTAAACCGGAAACAGCAGTATATTTTATTGTGTTAACACTGTAAACTTGACAGCTTTTTAACCTGAACCACCTACTGGTTAAAGCATGTTATTACACGTTTAGAGTAATTGCAATGCAGGTAGATTGTGTTGCTTTTTAATTACTGTTTTTAAATGCCTTTTTCTTAAATGTCCCATGTCATGCTTTTCCAGTTATTACCCGTCCCCTTGTGTGTTATGAAGGTCTTTATGAATGAAAACGGTCTGCAAAGTCACAAACCCTCAAAGTACACCCTGTAGCGAGTAAAACTCGAACACAGAAAAGACCTGTCTATGCTGCCCCAGAACGCCTCATTGGAGATTTCTCTTTTTCACACAAACTCCCAGCCAGGCTGCGGGTGTGTGTGTGTGTTCGGGCTGGGTTTCGCTGTGTCTCGCTGTCTTGCAGACGGCCACTGGGCTCATAGGGAGGGGGGGGGAGGCAGGAGCTCCAACAAGCCGTTTAGGACAGAGTGAATACACATGCTATCCAGAGATGCTGTATGAGAAACCATTGTCATTTTGGAAAATTGCACAATATAAATCTATTCTAGTAGACCTCAACAATGGAATTATGATCAGTAGAAATGGCCATGACATGGGACCTTTAATGTCTTTCATTTTTGTAAAGCACATTGAATTGCCTTGTTTTGAAAGGTGCTATATAAATAAACTTGCCTTGCCTTGCCTAAGGTCTGCTGCATGTTTTGTTGAATGTGTTATATGGTGCTGCTCACACGGGAACGTTTGCGTTTATGCACAGTATGCGTTTTCAAAAAAGTCTTCCGTTCACACGTATTCGTTTCATTTGATGTGTCTGTTCACACGAGAACGCTGGAAACGCTGTAGTACATATGCCGGGACTGTAAGTGGCGCTGTACTTCCACACGAGACCACTCGAAAGCGCTGGAGAAGCTGCAGTACATATGCAGGAGCCTGTACGTGGCGCTGTAACTTCCTCCACAAAAGCAGCGAAGAAGCATGGTTGTCATGGTTGCCCTTCTGTTTATTCTCCGCGGTGGGGGCCGAGGTCAACGTGTATTAAAGTTGAAATCTTCCGGACAAAATTATAAAAGTGCCGGTCAAAGGTCTCAAAATGAATAACGACTCTATATAATAATCAAATACACGGAGCCTCTCTTTTTCCTCCCTCTCTTCTGACAGCGTCAGTGTCTGTCTCATGCAGCAGCTGATCCAGTAATGAGTGACCCGGCCGACAGTAAAAATAAACATATTTATAACTAGTTTAGGTAGTTTGAGATAGCTAAGGGTGATGATCTGACTTGAAGTGTGTGTTTTGCTCGGTTCACCGCTGCATCACAGTGTCTCGGAGACACGCAGCTCTGAAGTCTAATCTGAAGTCAGAAGTCTAATCTGACAGGACGGAGACACTGTCTCCGTCCTGTCAGATTAGACTTCACTCGCGTTTATGTCCATATCGAGAGAAAGATAAATAATCTGAATTCAGTGTGCAGTTTACTTTGACGCGGGGGTGAGCAGCAGAGGTGGGGAGAGGCGGGCCTATTGCCTCATCATTATCATAAAATGATCGTATAGAGGCGATTACACGGAGCCGTTGGACCCCCCAGAGCGTTTCGTTTGCAAATCTATCCACCTTGGGACCCGTTATCGTTTGTGGGGTCCGTTTCTATCGTTTTGTTACGGTCTCGTGTAAATGAAAGGGCTATACTCAAGAGAAACTATGCGGATCCAACCCGTTTTGTTCTCGTGTAAACGGGGTCTTAAACAGTGCTTCATTTAAATAAATAAACAACTTGAAATGTTCATCTTTGATTGATGAGGCATATTCAATCTAATACATTCATGGGATGCATGTAATAATAACAGGGAAAGGTTAGTGTGCATCCACATAGAGTATATGTTCAAATGCTCTTCAAAACACAACTGAAAGTGACTGAAAAGTTGTCTTTCTGTATTTGTGACTGAAGCGCCATCTCCTGGTTAAAACCTGAAATTGAAAATCTGGCAACGCCCTCTTGGAAAATAGTGGGAGGGCTTAACATTCCTCGATACTGGTTTTAGGCAGGTCGTAGGCAGGAAGCTGTAAGCTGGAGTCTGAAACGAGGTGCTACATCTGTATGTTGGACACGAGCCCATATGTAGGTGCTGTCTTCCTTGATCTCAGGAAGGCTTTTGACACCGTTGACCACCAAGTGCTCCTTTCGGCAGATTCAATACAGTGGGTTAAGTCTTACTTATCGAACAGAAAAAAAGTGTGTTTTGGTCAACGGTACCAAATCCCCCTACCTTGTCAACCCTGTTGGGGTTCCACAAGGTTCCATTCCATTCTGTACTCTGTACATTAATGACTTGCTTAATGTATGTCCTGAGTTGAATGTGCAAATGTATGCCGATGATGCGGTCATCTTTGTACACGGGAAAAACACTGAAATTATCTCATCCTGTCTCTCAAATGCATTGGACAAGGTTCAACACTGGCTGAACAACATTTGCTTACAGTAAAAACCAGTATGCATGATGTTCAGTAAACGACCGTCAAAATCGATGGATCCAATTGTTTTTAAACGGAGCAGAAATAGAACTAGTCCCCCACTTCAAGTATCTTGGAGTCATAATGGATTCGAACTTGACTTTTAAGAAACATATTAAGAAAGTATCCAATACCATTCAATTCAACTTGCAAAATGTTAAACAAATTAGACCTTTCTTAACTGTCAATGCTGCAAAGTCATACCCCCACTGTATGATTCTATCCCACATTGAATACTGTTTTACAAACTGGTCGTTTGCTTGTGCCACAAACCTGAAACCAACAGCTGTTCAAGAGAGCTATCAAGGTGTTTGACAGAAAGTCTTATTCATACCTCCACTGTACCATCCTTGAAAAACACAATTTCTTGAGTTTTGACCATTTTAAGTCTTTTAAAGGTATGTGTTTTTTTTAATAAATGTTAACATGGACTGCCCCCCCCCCCCTCCCATAGGGGAATTCATCCACAAAAAACACACAGGACGCTGCACTAGGTCAGAAATCAGAGGAGACTGTGAAGTCCACCCTAGACGGACCACTTTCGGTCAAAATGTTCTATCAATTCAGGGCAGCTCATTGTGGAATAGCCTCCCAACTGAGATACGGGATTATCCCACTTTGAACAGTTTTAAAGGTCAACTAAAATAATGTTTGAGAAACAAACAAACGTGCAATTACCGCTAAATGCACTTTAATACAGGGGTATCTCCTCTTGCACTTATGTAGCTCTTTTATCTTCTCCTGCACGTTATATATCATAGCTGCTACATTGTACTGCCACGTGGTAATGTTTGTGTATGCTGCTCATGCTCTTTCTGCATATTATGTATTTATTTTTGCTATGCATCTTCAAATAAACAATTAAATAAAATAAAAAGAAGATATCACTGTAAAATCAATCGACAGTAAGGAAAATACTTACTTCCGGGTGTAAAATCCTCCGTTATCCAATGGGAATGGACGCTCACATTGCCTTTAACTGCCGCCGACATGGACCGATGCAGTGCTTCCCTGAGCGTCAAATACCGCCGCCGATGGGAATACATTGCAATCAGTTGAAAGCTCTTTGCATCAGTTTATGAAGCTGAAGGAGCCTCGGCGCGTCACAACTGCACGCCAAAGGACCCTGACCAAGCGTCGCTATTGGACTACCAGGGAGTGAGACTGTGTTGCCTACACACGTCACAACCCTTGCGAATTTTTTGAGATTTTTGTAAAAATAGCTCAGTAGCGCACCCTAATGTGTGGTAGTCACATATAGTTTCCCCGATATGCACTACATTTTGCACACACATTGCTCATGTCATTGCAGACACATTTCTCATTGGCTTTCATTAGCCCCGCCCCTCAAGAAGTCAGCTATTTTTTCTTTTTTCCCCTGTGCTTTAGCAAACTTTTATGTACTCCTCCTAGAGAGTTGTTCAGAAAAATTCAGGATGGGTTAAACGCATATCCAATATGATGCAATGTTGCAAAGAAATACTCGATAGGTCAAACGGTCAAAGTCTTACAGAGAATGTAACATTTTTGGTGATTTACGTATCAACTAAACATTGTCTAATCCGCTCCATACTTAACATGCTTGATGAGAGTCCAGGGGCCTGTACTACGAAGCAGGATTTTCGCTTAGCCGGCTAACTTCAGGGAAAACTCCGGCTTTCCGGTCCTACGAAGCTGGTTCTCTTTTTAGAGGGCTAGATCTCCATGGTAACTTATGCTGAGCGTCTAACCTGCCCCGGAGCAGGTTAGGTTGCAGGCTAAGAGATCAACTCAGTGAAAGCACTGCCTGCTGACCAATCAGAGCTCCGTGTGCGGAGTTTAAAGCGATCAAGTCACATTACAGGAGAAAGGAAATACAGAAAAACTGCCGTTGCAGGAAAGACGGCCGTCAAAAATCACAGACTGTGTGAACGTGAAAATTAATAGAATATCACCTCCCATCTTCAGAGCAATCTGACTATTATAACATTAGCGTTAAGAAAGCTTACTTAAATATCTGCCACAACATAAGTAACCGGATCAAAGTAACATTACAGTCCGCGGAATATCACATCATAATGTATCATATATCTCCTTATCTGAGTCAGCTGAGCCGTATCTGGCCGTGCAACACTCACAGTGTCACATACTGTATGCAGAAGTATTATTTTAAGCAACACATTAAGTTGACGAAACACTTGAGTCAAATGTAATTAAAGTCAGATGGTGTCTTAGACGGGGCAGTGATATCATAAACCTGTTAATGTACGCATTCAAACACTTTTTATTTTACCAGCTGTATTCACCTTGCAGGTGCAGCTATGTGGCTTTTATCCTGGATAAAGTGTTTGAGTCATGGATGTTTAAAGTTTAACGTCTTCATATTTGTCTAATATTATAGTTCACTTTTCATTCAGGAAGTATGACGCTGCGCTGTCAGTACGCTTCTCCATGTTTGTGATTGGTCGAATGCTCCAAATACCACCCCTTTCATGTGAACGCGCACCTAACTAGATAGGGCACGGCTGGCTTGAGTGATCCACTTGATAACCCGCGTCGTAGTACAGTTTAGCGAAAGCGCGTATGTTTTGGATTAGGCCAACCGGCTAACTCAAACATATCCAGGTTAGGTTGAACCAGCTTCGTAGTACAGGCCCCAGGCCTGAGGTCATCCGGGCATAGTTGTTAATGCTTAAGTTATAGTGCCGCTTGCTTTGGGCGGGACATATAGCGCCACGGCGTCTGGCGCACACAACGACTAGCACACATGCGGACTGGCGCAGGAGGCCAGGGCCCGTTCATCACTGCGTGCAGTTTTAATTTAAGTTTGTTGTTGTTTATGTTATACACTGTAAAATATTACCATGATTTCACAATATTTAGCTGTAATATTTTACAATAAATTACTGTTTTAGCACTTTACAGTCTTTACCTGTAATGTTCACAATATAATACTGTAATTTTGAATTTCACAGTTAAATCAATACATTCACAGTTAATTACTGTGAATGTACAGGATACATTATTACCAGGATTTCACAACATGTTACTGTATTATTTCATAGTAAAATACTGTATTCAGACCATCCCCTGTAATAACACAACAAATTAAGTGATTTTCTTGCTTTTATCACTCTTGCTTGGCTTTAAATACTAATTTCTTTCTTTGGTGCAGGTTTTACTTAAATTGAAAGGGGCACCGCTGCATGTGCCTTAAAATAAACGATGCAACATGTAAATCTACGTAAAATTGAAATTGTTGTCTTGGCTTATTGTTTTCAGGTGCTTCCTGGGCATTAATCCTGAGGCGGGCTCGAAAGCCAAAAAGAGGCATTGCAATTTAAACCCCCATGTCAGCACATTCTTCAGAAAAACTGTTGACTTTGAGTGCATGTCTGTGTAGACAAGTGCTCCCCTCCTTGTTTTCTTTTCTGTCTCCCTGCTGCCCAGGTGCACCTGGTCTGCCCCTGGCTCCGCCTCTGCCCAGGTGCACCTGGTCTGCCCCTGGCTCCGCCTCTGCCCAGGTGTTTCAAATTCCACTCAGCCGTGGATATATAAAGAGAAGCTGGAGGAGAAGGATGTCTCGCCTATCCTAACGCCGGGAGACACTCCTTAGAATACCTCTTTGCCATTTTGAGCTGTAGGCCATATTTTTGCAGATGTGTTTATGTTTAGCGAGGACCTGGTAGTCCAGTTTTCGCGGCTTTATTTTGTTTCCCATAGGGTTTATATTTGATTTCTGGTTGGGGGGGGGGGAGCTCTGGGTCCTACGGTCCGTGGTGTGGCTGAGTCGGGTTCCCTCCTTCTGTTTGTTCCTTTTGGCCAGACCTCCAGACCTCTTTTTGTTTCCCGTTTCGCTTGTGTGAGCAAACGGCTGATTATCAATAAATGCTCGTTACCAAGTATCGGTTATTGCGTGTATTCTTTCATGTTGCGGGTCTCAACACGAGCCACTACAGGAGTAGAGTTTGGGGCCGTAACAACATGTCCAAGACACTGGGAAATGTACTCTGCACTTCAATGGAGTAATACAAAGTTAAAATAGGCATTTTCTTTGTTTTTCTTTGTTGATTGAGCTGATTGAATTGTGTAGTTATGGTAAAATCCCAGTTAACTAGTCAAATTTACATTATATTATCGTATTATTTACATTTGTATATTTAGCCTCCAGTAAATGACTGGCTACTGTGTTGCATTACTTCTACAGTAATAGTGTGAAAATACAGCTAATTACTGTAATTTATGTACAGCAAGGTACCATCATACCACAGCTCTGTACTGCTACATCACAGCAATTCCATGGGCATGGCAACTGTAAAGTAACAGTATTTAGTTGTACTTTTACTCTAATTTACTGTAAAACATCTACAGCAAATTACTGTGAAATAATTACAGTCAATTACTGTGAAATATTTACAGTAAATTACTGTGAAATCCATGCAACTAGTAGCCAGTAATTTACTGTAATTTTACAGCCAAACATTTTACAGTGTAGATGTTATTTATTATGTTGTTATTTCATAGTAATTGGTTGTGTGTTGGTGTGTATTTGACAGATTCACAGGCAGATTGTATTGATTGTAGTCGTATGTTATTGTTTACGCTTTTTGTGTGATGTTGTTTATTGTTTGTTTTCAGTCTTCTGCTGGGCTTCATGCGGGACAGAGACACCGCCATGTGGAAAGGCTTCCTGTATGCCGCGCTGCTCTTCCTGCTGTCCTGTCTGCAGTCTCTGCTGAATCATCACTACATGTTCCACTGCTTCACTTTGGGCATGAGACTGAAGACCGCTGTCATGGGGCTGGTCTACAGGAAGGTAACGGACGGATCGACGGACGGACAGACAGACACACAAAAAAACACACACACACACACACACACACACACACACACACACACACACACAGACTTGACATCTAAAACGTTTTCCCTGTTTGAATCCTCAGTGTCTGCTGATCAGCAGCCCGGCGCGGCAGCAGTGCACTATGGGAGAAATCATTAATCTGGTTTCAGCTGACACTCAGAAGCTTATGGACTTTGTAGTTTATTTCAACAGCATCTGGATCACTCCAATCGAGATCACACTCTGCTTTTACTTCCTGTGGCAGGTAAAAACGTAACCTGACATCATAACACATTGTTTGATTGACAGTTTCTCTGTGCTTTATTTATTGATTAACAGATTTTTTTTTTTCTTTGATTGACAGCTTCTCGGTCTGTCTGCTCTCGCGGGTATTATTGTCATTATTCTGGTCTTTCCTTTGAATGGGTTCATTGCTAAAATGAGAAGCAGACTGCAGGTGTGAAACCTTTCATTGTTTTGCATCAGAGACTTATGTGGTTAAAGCTAAACATGTTTCTCGACATTCTGCTGTTTCTCAGGAGGTTCAGATGAAGTTCATGGACGGTCGGATAAGACTGATGAACGAGATACTGAGTGGTGTGAAGATCCTGAAGTTTTACGCATGGGAGAAAGCATTCCTGCGACGTGTTGGCGTCCTGAGAGACGGAGAGCTCCAGGCCCTCAAGAAATCTCAGATCCTTTACTCTGTGTCTCTAGCTTCTTTCAACTCCTCCTCTTTCCTGGCAAGTCTCTACCCTGGCTCCTTCCAAATCACATTTTCTAATCGTCTTATAAACCTAATCATATTAGATGTAATAAACTTGTATTTGTATTATTCGCCTTCTCTGATCAGATCGCCTTATTAGTGTTTGCAGTCTACGTTTTAATCGATGAGCGAAACATTCTGGATGCTCAGAAAATCTTTGTTTCTGTAGCCCTCATTAACATCCTGAAAACTCCTCTGAGTCAGCTTCCCTTTGCAATGAGCACTGCGATGCAGGTGAGTCTCAGCAAATCACCAAACTCTCTTCTGTCAATCATGTATCCAAGTAAAAACTAAACATACCCTGATTTAATATGATCTATTTAATGATGTGATCAGGCTGTTGTCTCGCTCAGACGTCTGGGACACTTTCTGTGCCTAGAAGAACTGAATCATGACAATGTGGAGAAACTTCCTTACAGCACAGGTAAGACATTACCCACACCTCTCAGTGTTTTCAGGATTGAAACTGTAATCCAATATTTGCACAAACACTGGAAGCAGAAGCAAACTGTTGCCTAGCTGAAAGTCGAGGCAAGCCCAACTAAGCACAAGCACTGGAAGAAAAGGAGAAATGTGCTACAAGCGATCTCCATGTTCACCACCCAGCAAGATCTGAGCATGGATCTCCCAGGGCCCCACTAACAAGGAAGGGGACATTCTAGGTTTCTGAGTCTGTTTCTATAATGTTGTGTTAAATCATATAAAACCGTGTTCTATGTTTAGGTGGATACGGTGTGATAATAGAGAGCGGGTCGTTTTCCTGGACCAATGCTGGTCTGCCGTGTCTGCAGAGGATCAACATGAAGGTGAAGACGGGCTCCCTCGTGGCCGTGGTTGGCCATGTTGCCTCAGGGAAGTCCTCTCTGCTGTCAGCCATATTGGGAGAAATGGAGAAGAAGAGTGGCTTTGTCTCCGTCAAGGTGACAAAAAAGAAATTTTATTATTTTGTCTTTGTCAAGCTGACAACAAACAAAATGTTTTTATTGTCATCAAGGTAACAACAAACACTGATTATTTTTGTCTTCGTCAAGGTGACAACACACTTTTTCCTTTTCCTTAAGGTGGCCTGTTGCAGTTCAATTAATAAAGGTTATTTTGTCTGTGCAGGGTTCGGTGGCCTACGTTCCCCAGCAGGCCTGGATCCAGAACGCCTCCCTGAAGGACAACATTTTGTTTGGTGGAGAAAGAAAGGAGAGTTGGTACCATCGTGTGCTGGAGGCCTGCGCTCTGTTGCCAGACCTGGACATCTTACCTGCCGGAGACAGCACCGAGATTGGGGAGAAGGTGCCAACATTGTTTCTTGCTGACTGTTTCATTGCATATGAATGTGGAGTGAGCTGGTAGCTGGAGAGGTGCCAGGTCACCTCTAAGGCCACTGCCAAGGTGCCCGTGAGCAAGGCACCTAACCTCAAAACTGCTCCCTTGCCGCCGGGTACCTGGCAGCCTCTCTGCTCAGCCACTTCTTCTATCTGCATGTGGTTGTGTGTGTGCATGTATATCCTCTGTGTTTGTGCATGTATATCCTCCCCTGTGTGTGTAATGTGTGCAAACATAACAGAGTAGGGAAAGAAATGTCCCTGTAAGGGATTAATAAAGTATGTCTTCTTTCTTTCTTTCCAAAGTATTTATTTAAAATAAATCATGAAAATAATCAAATGAAAAACACAAATCAAAATGAAATCAAATGAAAAACACAAAGCTAAGCCAAAGGTAAGGGGGGGAAGGGAAGATTTAAGAGGAGAGAACAAAGGACTGCTGCTGTATTCAAATAATTGTTCACACCTATGTGTGCCATGGTGAAGGTCACAGTTACAGTCACTAATGGCCACATTGGTGTCCTCAGGCGGTGTGATGAGCACTTCAAGGTTAAGTGGATTTTGACTTCTCACAATGAATCATGTGAAATCAGAATTTCAATCAGAATGTCTCATTTGCCATAATATCGAGTCCCAGCAGTTGTGAATTTGTCGTGTATTGGTTGTGTTTTTTGGCTGTGTATTGGTTATATATTGATTATGTTTACTGGCTGCAGGGTCTGAATCTGTCTGGAGGTCAGAAGCAGAGAGTGAGTCTGGCTCGGGCTGTCTACAGGAAGTCAGATGTTTACCTGCTGGACGACCCCCTGTCTGCAGTTGATGCTCACGTGGGACAACACATCTTTGATCGAGTCATCGGACCCCGAGGACTCCTAAAAGACAAGGTAAATACCCTGTATTCTGATCAAACCCTCCTACCACCCTAATCTTGGTGTGTTAAACACACATTTTTTAACTGATCCATTTCCTTTGATGCATATCCCAATGAAAAGCAGAGTGAGAAGATTGGGTGCAATATGAAGATCAGGGTTGCAGTCGAGTTGTCAAAACAATCAGCTCCTATCATATTTTCCTAATCACTATTAATTACACTCGTTGAAAACTCCATGGGCTTAAGGAATGATGAGAGGAGAATCCATCAGCACTTAAACAAATGCGGTCTTAGAGTATCAGACTGCACTTATACTATCACATTTAATTATGAGGCACCAGCGACTGTGCATCTGCTGTGGGGAAACTACCATTTTCCTTGCAGTAGACTACAATAAGCGCATCTTTACTTTGCCCCATGCTCTTATGGTGTTGTTTTATGCAGGCTTTATGAACGTGGACAACCGTGAACAATATATTCTTCATTACCAAGGTTAGAATAAAATAAAATAAATGAAAGTGAAACTTACTGGTTGCTTGCATGCACCTTTACCCTCTGGTCCCCACATATTAATCCATATGAGTCCCAATACGTATGATTGTCTGCAAATATTTTAAATGGATACAAAATATATTATGCAATATATGCATTACCTGTTAGGCCTAAACATCCATCACTTTGTATATCACCGGTCACATTTTTTTTAATAAAGTTTACGAAACCCCACACAACTTAGTAAACATAATGATATACTGACTTAAAAAAGGTTTGATTCGATATAGTGTTGAAAGTTCAAAACATATAAGCACTTTGGTAAGTAACGGCACAAGTTGTAAAATGCTTAATAAGCATTGTTACTTCCATAAAACGTATTTCTCGGTTGTAGATCATTCTCATATGATTCAAGTTTGTCCTTTGCAGGCCGCTGTAGCTAGTGCGCCACCCGGTGACGTGTTAAGGTAATAGGGTATTAGCCATTCAGTTGGTAGTCGGCATGCAATGTACATGTTCACTGTACATGCTGTGGTTATGAATAAAGCCATCACTTGCCTATGCATTGTGTATTCCTTGTACATACACACATGCATGTTCTAAGAAGTATCAACAACTTCTACATCGGTCATGATCGGTTGTCTCCGTGAACGGCCGAATGTTGGGTCACGGTAAATGTTGCAGCCACATTTTCTCCTTCTTTTTTGTAAAGGATGGTCCAGTATCCTAAGCTAAAGGAGTTTTTCCTATCATCTAGATTCTAGAGCACATGTGTCAAACTCAAGGCCCGGGGGCCAAATCAGGCAGTGGGCCAAATCCTTGGTGGATTTAATTTCGGCCCGCAGGATAATTCCTAATTACTATTAGATCTGGCCCGCCGGTATATTGCACGCACACCTTCACTCAATCCTGAGGGTTTCCTCCGGTCAGAGCCTGATCCCAAACATTGATGAACTTGCACCCAAGATGAGATGCCAAGTATCTGGCTTGAACTAGCATCACAGAGCAGCAAACTGAGTTTCAATGGATGTTTCCTTTTGCACTTTTGTTCTTGCGACAACAGGGCATGTTTGTTTTTTTCTTTGAGGGGAATAGTTTTTTTGAAGCTGTTGTTGGCCTGTGGAAAAATGTAATCATAAGAAAGGACTCCGGAAAAGCTGCAGATAGAGCCATAAGAAATGAATGCAACTGATTATTTAATGTTTAATGTTGTTTTTATAGGGAATCATTTAAGCTTTGTTAGTTCTCGGTTTAATATGTGCAATAAGTTCATTTCAATACGTTTTGCAATAAACATTGAACCATTCGACCCTCGACTAGTACCCATTTCTTTATTTTGGCCCACTGTGTATTTGAGTTTGACACCCCTGATCTAAAGAATCTGAACAGCTCTTATCATGGCTAACACTTAACCTGTTTAGCCCTGAGCCTGTTTTTCAGGTCTCAGGCTCGAAAATGACATTCCCAGAACAAATGACCATATCTTCCCTTCTAAAAGGGTTAAATTAATAATCTTTTTTCTCAAAGTAATGATAAACCTGTGAGTTGGATGTAGAAAAGTCAGAATCAATATAGATGTTTTTTATTTTAAAGAAAATTCAGATTGAACATAGTAAAAAACTGTAAATTATAATTCTTTTTTACTTATAGTAAAAACTACCCTTGGATGATGGTAAGGTAGACTACAAGCTTTAGGAATCCAAAGTACAACATATACTGTATCAAGATTGATGCAAAACAAGTGACATTTGACCTTTTTAGAGAGGTTTAGCAACAAAAACTCCACCTCTGAGGTGACTTGGGTGGAAATGGGAGTTTTACCGTTTCTCTGGAACCCATTGGCCGATTTTGGTGATTGACATCTCTTTCTGACCGTTAGAGCCAATAGAATCGAAGGGGAATCTCCCCACTCACACACATGGTAAAACAAAAAGGTCGGGGCTTCGCACATGCAGTTTTGCATCAGACTGAAGCTGTCTCTAGCTCTGACATCTGGAAACGGAAAAGCAGGTTTATTGCTTATGGATTATCAGAAATTATTTCAAAGGGACACAGACACATTGGATTAACCTATGGATTGACTTCAGCAGCGTTTTTATCGTTTTAATGCCATTGAAGACCACTTTGGACCAGACAACGACCAAGGTGAGCCATGTTGCCGTTTTTAGCTACCTAGCGCCACATGTTTGATGTCTGTTTTTGTTTATAAAGTCGCGAGTTCGTATCATTGAGTGATAATATATGTACCCTTCGATTCTGTGTCACCTCACGATGTGAAACGATGTGTTGGATGTGCAGAAAAGATAAATAATAAGGTTTTGTGAGTGAATTTCGGTGCAGTAATCTGTTAGCATTTTTCGCTCGTTGCTAATTCAGAGGCTCAGCGTTAGCATTGTGGGTTTTTTTATTGAATTTTTTTTTTAAATGATCAGTTAGATGAGTTTCTTCCCGTTACATGGATATAAAACATTCATAGTTTATTAAATGAACATGCCCTCAGACACTGTTTCCTGCAAGATGTTGCGGGAGTGACCCGGTACCGGGGTCTCTGGGGCTTAACAGGTTAACAACCTTCCTGAGTAACTATTGAATGGAGTAGAACCAGTGGGTTTCTTTAGTTCCCTGTGCTGACAGAGCATGTTGTGTCCGCTGCTTTCAAAGTCCTCCAGGATCCAGAAGACAAGGACGGCGCAACACCGGGCTAAAGCCCCGTCACATATATGGGTAGCCCCGGTTCAGCCCCGTCAGGTGTCATTTGGAATATACAGCGGTAAAAAAGTTACATACTGTAGGCTAATGCAACAGCTATCAATGTGTTTTTTAAACTCTCTGAAAAAATCAAATAAAAAAAGGGGGAAAAAAGTACCATCTATTTTGTTTCCACATTGGCCTACCTCTCAAAACTTAATGAAAATTCTAGTCGGAACAACTCCTCAATCCGTAATACACAAATAGTGGATATTTCCGAGAAACACTTGAACGTATCATTAGTCACATAATGTCATACCACCGGTGTCAGCATACTCTATGGGTATTACCTTATCATGCAAGCATTCACCTACTGAGATTTCTATAGACGTAGCCGGCCCCGGGGCGGGCCTACCTGAATGCGCGCGCATCTCACTTCTGTATAAAAGGAGGCCCCGCCTCCTGACCATCATCCTACACCACTCTTCAGCAAGCGGTATAGGACAGACAGTGCCCACTGACCCACAGCCCTCGACCTGAACGCACTCCGTAGGCTCTTGGGCACAAAGGAGGGGTTCGGTGTGAGTGTCGCCCCGCTCCAGTCACCCCAAATCAGTAAACAGCTCGGGTGCACCGACAGAGCGGTCAACTCGGACACTCTTTTGGCTGACGTTAAGGTAAGTAGCAACGCTGTCTTCCACGACTGTGCTTTCAGGGAGGAGAGCTCCAGAGGCTCAAATGGTTCTGTGACCAGAGCCTCGAGCACCAGCGGCAGGTCCCACTGCGGGGCGGAGGCGCGCGCTACTGGGTGCAGCCTCCTGACCCCCTGTAAAAACCGCAACATCAGTGGATGAGAAAAGGCTGACCTGCCGTCGAATCCATTATGACAGGACGAGATGGCCGCTCGGGAGACCCCCAGAACCGGAGGTTGTCCTTCACGGAGGGGAGATGGTCACCAGCCGCCGTTTGTGCCTCTTGGGATCCAAACGCAGGCTGGAGAACCACCTCTGCAGGCGGCGCATATGCAGTAACCCCTGCGGGACCACAACGTGAGCAGCCACCATGAGACCCAAAGTTTGCATGACAGTTAAAGCTGTCACTGTCGCCCCCTGTCGCAGCCTGTGAACCGCCCGGAGAAGGGACGCACTTCTGCTCTCTGACAGGGTGGCGCGTAGCGTGCCTGCATCTCTTTTTCCAATTGATTGCAAAGCCTATCTTGGTTAGGTGTGTGATCAATTGTTCTGTGCAAAGCGTTGCCTGTTCCCTGGACGCCGGCCATGACTACTCATTCTTACTAATGTTCCCCACAAATACTCATCTGTGGGAGTATTTGCGAATGATGTGAGTGAGGCTGCGTTTTAGGCAGCTAAGGAATAGCTTCACTTCACATGTCAAAAGTGCTAAGTCGAAGTTACCACTGTTTGTCAGTTACCACAGAAAACCTAAATAATCCTAGGAAATGTTGGAAAGCCATAAAATCGATATCCACCGGTGAGATCCGTAACGAGCTACCTCCGTGCCTTACCACAGCATCTGGCTCTATATCGGACAGGGCCACTATGCTAAATTGCTTTAATGAGCATTTTGCGTCCTGTGGCTCTCTGTTTGATTCTGTTTCTAACTCTGCTGCTGTGAACACCACAGTCGGTGACTCTGAACAATGTGGTCTGGAAAACCCGTTCAGTTTTACTCCTTTTACTTCTTCTTCTTTCGTGTAACGTCAGAGGTCCAACTCCTTTTACTGTTAATGTTGTTCATGAAGCCTTAACCAAGCTAGATCCTAAGAAACCGGCGACTGTGGCTGTGAGGGAGTGCGGTCGTCTTTCAACCAGAAGGTTGTGGGTTCGATCCCAGCCCATGCAGTCAACATGTTGATGTATCCTTGGGCAAGATACTTAACCCTGAGTTGCTCCCGATGGCATGGCCAACAGTGTGTGAATGTTAGGTCCTAGAGTAACATACACTGCTCTGTATGAATGGGTGTGAATGGGTGAACGACATGTAGTATGTAAAGCGCTTTGAGGGGTCTTAAAGACTGGATAAAGTGCTATATAAGTACAGTCCATTCCATTTACCATTTACCGGCTGGCCAAGACAACGTAGAACCTTTCTTTTTAAAGATAGCTGCAGATTTTATTGCTCCACCTCTTACTACTCTTTTTAACCTCTCCCTCAGCACAAATGCAATTCCAAAAGTATGGAAGTCAGCTTATGTCTTGCCTTTACTAAAAGGAGGGGAAAGAACTATTTTAAATAACTATAGGCCAATCTCTAAATTATCAGTTCTGGCGAAGGTGCTCGAACGCCTAGTGAGTGAACAACTAATGGAGTTTTTATGTAAAAATTATATCCTGTCTAAACATCAGTCAGGCTTCAGAAAGAAACACAGCACCATCACTGCCACAATGAAAGTGGTGAATGACATTACGAGTATTTTAGATAATAAGCAGAGTTGTGCAGCTCTATTTATTGACCTTTCCAAAGCGTTTGATACCGTCGATCATCGCATCTTAAAGCAGAGGCTAGCCAGTATAGGCATATCCAGCCAGTGGTTTGTGAACTACCTCTCTGAAAGGTCCCAATGTGTTCACTTTGATGGGCTGTCTTCTGAGTGGTTGAACATTGCTAATGGTGTTCCTCAAGGTTCTGTTTTAGGTCCACTTTTCCATATATATCAACAGTTTAGGTGAAAATGTGGATGAAGCTACTTTACATTTTTATGCGGATGATACCGTGATGTATTGTCCCTCATTTAAGGAGGCTGTTGTTAAATTACAGGCTGTTTTTAACATTATACAGACTCAGCTCGCTGAGCTTAAACTTCTTTTAATGTTGAGAACACCAAGGTAATGCTTTTTTCAAAAGCAAAAAAGACTCCAGAGACTGCTTTGGATATTGTTACTATGAAAGGACAAGTACTAGAAGTGGTTACCTGTTATAAACACCTAGGTATATGGCTTGAGGATTGTCTTACTTTTAAACTTCATGTCAATAACCTGCTTAAAAAGCTAGGTTTCTTTTTCAGAAACAAGTCCTGTTTCTCACTTGAGGCCAGGAAAAGGCTCTGTGACCTTTTGACCTGTGCTGGACTATGGTGATTTGATCTATATGAATGCACCTGCCCATTGCCTGGAAAAGTTAGATGCCGCCTATCACAGTGCACTGAGATTTGTTACTAACTGTAAAGCAGGTACTCATCACTGTACCCTGTAGGCCAAGGCAGGTTTGCCTTCACTAACTGTACGGAGGCTCAGTCTCTGGTACATGTTTATCTATAAAGCCATGTTGGGTAAACTACACTTATATCTGCTCTTTGATCTCACAGAGAGTGGCAAGTAGCTATTGCCTGAGATCCCAGGATGTGTTTTTATTACATGTGCCAAGTGCTAGGACTGTTTTAGGTACTAAAGCTTTTATGTGTGCTGCTCCTCTAGCTTGGAACACTATGCAAAACAAATTGAAACTGAGCATTTTGGTTCCCTTGCATCATTTTAAAGCTCGGATAGATGAAATGTTATTAGATATCTGTCATTGTGAATAGGTTGCTAATGTATACCCCTGTAATTATGTTGTATTGATGTCCTTTTTGTTTGTGTAACCAATGTGCTGCAGGTCTCCCTTGAAAAAGCGATCGTTGATCTCAATGGGATTTTCACCTGGTTAAATAAAGGCTACGAACAAACAAGGTCGTCTAGGTAAAGGAAAACTCTCATGCCGCGGGCGCGCAGCGGTTGAAGCGCGGTGGCCACACATTTGCTGAATGTGCGTGGGGATAGGGAGTAGCCGAACGGGAGTCTGTTGTACTCGTAGGCTATTCCCTGAAACTCCAAACGCAGATACTTCCTGTGCTCTGGAAGTAGCCAGATGTCTGGCAACGGGGGCGAGACGAAGGCCGGCTGCGCCGAAAGCACCGGGCCGTAAAACCCCTGCCTAATGCGGCTTATAGGCCTCAGTGGCAGCGGTGGGGGGAGCGGTAGGCCTACACCAGGGGTCTCCAACACGTCGATCGCGAGCTACCGGTAGCTCGCAAGCCCTCAATAAGTAGCTCGCCAAGCAAATCCAAAAGGTAAAAAATACACCAAAAAAAAAGGAAATCTAATTAAAAGAATCTACCCTATGCATAAACGAAACCTCAATCATAGCAAACTCTATCTACTTACTACAACTCTATATCTATCTAACACCCGGCTCCTCCCCCCACCCCCCACAATGAATATCGACCAATCACGTTCTTGCTTGATTTGCGGGACCAGCGCTGCAGTCTGGAAGAAAAGCAATGTGGAGCGGCACCTCACCGCTTCATAAGGAGTTTAACCTTTCCTTCTGGCAGAATCTACACAACAGCCCCATTGAACACACAGCCTACTCATGCCAGCCTATACTGTACAACACATGAGGGGCAGAGTTTTACTGTGTGTGTGTTGCAACTTGCATATTTATTGCACTTGACGCACACACACGCATAGCGTAATTTCCATGGGGACAGTCCCCCCCACTTTTCGAAATCCTGTTTGTGTCCCCCCACTTTACAAATATGTTTATTTTTTATTTTTTTAACGCAAGCCGTCATTGCCATGGAGGAGCACACAGTCTCTGTGAGCGAGAGAGAGACAGAGAGAGAGAGAGAGAGACACAGAGAGAGAGCACACCTTTACCACAAAAAGCGTGACCACATCACCCCAATTCTGGCCTCACTGCACTGGCTTCCAGTTCGGTTCAGAATTGATTTTAAACTCCTTTTATTTGTTTTTAAAGCGCTAAATGGGCTGGCTCCGGCCTATATAGCTGAACTCCTCCAGCGCTACACCCCAACCAGAGCCTTAAGGTCTGCTGACCAGCTGCTGCTGGTAGTGCCTAAGACCAGGCTCAAAACCAGAGGTCACCGAGCCTTCGCAGCAGCCGGCCCCAGACTCTGGAACACTCTGCCCCTCCATGTGAGGTCGGCCCAGACCCTAGGGGTTTTTAAATCCTCACTCAAAACGCACTTCTTCTCTCTGGCCTTCTAGTCAGAGCGGAGCATGACTCCTGACATTTCGCTGTGGGTAATTTTTGTATTTTTGCTGTTGCTTTTTGTTGTATAGTGTTTTTATTGTAAAGCATTTTTATTGTATGTACAGCACTTTGGGCTCGACCAAAAATTGCTTGTAAATGTGCTCTATAAATAAAAATTGATTTGATTTGATTTGATATCTATTTAATATAGTTGTAACAAATAAAGTAAGAAATCAGTCCAATGTGTACTATATTGTATTTAAAAGGGGAGTGATTAGTAAAATATGCATAAATAGACAGAAAAAATGCTAACTAGGTAACATAAGATAAGAATACACAAGTTTAAATGATTTGTTATTGGTTGTGATCATATTCTAAAGATGTTTGGAGTATTGAAAAGTATACAGCTCCCTTTCATCTGAGTGTTGAGAGCTGTATCCATAAATTCATGTTGTGCTCAAAGTGCACCAGATTGATGGATTTAACTTCGACATTTAAAAAAAAATCTTCCTCCTCTAGGACCCCCCTAGAGGAGGTGAGGCCCACCCCCAAATAAAGCAGGTTAAAATAATTAAATTGCATACATTTTATTTTAGTAAACACTGCAAACGGGTCCCACAGACCCAAACAGCACACAAAGGTTAAAGATAAGCATATAATAATGTTAACATGTGCTAAATATATACACTGCAAAAAAAAGAGGAGTAAAAGTAGCTCACGACTTGTTTTATTTTTTGAAAGTAGCTCTCACCCTAAAAAAGGTTGGAGACCCCTGGCCTACACGCTCCGCCGCCTGGGTCATCACCGCTGGGAAGTCCAGTCGCGCAGACCTGAGTGCTGGGCCCTCCTGGCCATCGGAACCGGGGGTGTCGGACAAGGAGATGTCGTCATCTTCCCCCTCCGCGAAGTCGACCACGCGGTCCCTCTGCAGAGTGAACTCAAATGGCACGTCCTCCAGATCGTCCATTTCTACCACCTCGAGGCCTGTGGGCTGAGCTTCCTCCAGAAGTGCTCCGCACGATGCCGGCGATTCAGCAGCGGGATCGAGCGACAGGCAACGCAGGCCGGTGTCTGGCCCGTTTCCTGCTCGGCATGGTCCTGCCCCAGGCACTGGAAACACTGGCGGTGCAGATCTCAACAGGCCAGGGCACGACGGGCAGTTTCGATGCTCCAGGAGTGGCTCCATTTCGATAATTCTCTTACTTTTCGCTTTCCCCTTAGAACGTCTCAGACTCAGTGCTAGTATCACCTCCGCTTGCTGAAGAGTAAAGGATGATGGTCAGGAGGCGGGGCCTCCGTTATATACGGAAGTGAGATGCGCGCGCATTCAGGTAGTCCCGCCCCGGGGCTGGCTACGTCTATAGAAATCTCAGTAGGTGAATGCTTGCATGATAAGGTAGTACCCATAGAGTCCAGTAGAGGCCCCTTCTTGTACACAGCGTCAGTGTTGATCCTCCAGTTCAGCCCGTTGTTTAAGTGCACTCCCAGGTACTTGTAGTCCTCCACAACAGCCACACCCTCTCCCAGAATTCACAGGGTCTGAGGAGACGTCCTCTTCCTCCTGAAGTCAATGACCATCTCTCTGGTCTTGGCCACATTCAAAAGCAGGTTATTTCTTCCAGTCCACTCTACAAAATCTACCACTGCAGTCATCTGAAAACTTCTGCAGGTGGCATGACTCAGTGTTGTATTTAAAGTCAGTGGTGTATAAGGTGAACAGGAAAGGAGACAGCACAAGATGTGTTCCCTCTATCTTTGTTGGGTTTACGAACACCATTGATAAAAGCATCGGCTAATTAAATGTAATGTGTTTTTTTTAGACCCGGGTACTGGTCACTCATGGCCTCAGCTTCCTGTCTAAAGCGGACCTGGTTCTGGTGATGGAGGAGGGTCACGTCTCAGAGATGGGTTCCTACCATGAGCTGATGGAGAGGAAGGATGCTTTTGCTAAATTCATCCACACCTTCAATGGAAACCAGCGCAGAGAAGGCTCCACAGCCCGAGACAAGAGTAAGGGGCCGTACACAAGGGGCACGTTTTCTTACTGTGTTGTAGACGCGAGCCACGTCCGCCTGGCTCTGGATGTGCTGACTTTTCAGGGTGTTGTTTTTTAAAGTTATATTAAGATATTGTCTGTGGGACAGCAGTGTTTTCCCTATAAAACGGATTAGTGTAGACCGTTTTTATTTGTAAAGCAGCTCGTTCAAGGCAATCTTGGAACTCGACCCAACCTTGATAATAATAGTATAGAGAACCGCAGTGACGCGTCCTAAAACCCGGAAGTAAGTTAGCATTTTTACCACTTCCGGTTCCTTCGATAAAAAGCAATGCAATTTCTCCATAGGATTTTTGAAAATAGCTCCAAATAAGGTCTGTGTTTGACACCAATTGAATTGAATATGACTACAGAAGTTGTCCAGGCCGTTTTACGTCATTACACCGAACACGTAAAACACTCCTCTAAGTTTGTTTGCCCTGTTCTGCTTGAAAGCAAGTACCTGCCTCCTGCAAACTGTTCAAACAAACGCTTCAACTTGTACCATTTAGAATCTGTATGTTTGAATATGGATATTAAGTTGGCGTGACGTTGAAGCAGCGACCCTGCTGTAGCTCCTTTATAGCATAACGTTAGCATTTTGCTTCTGGCGACTAGATTTATGATTCGAAAATTATAAAAGTAGGGTAGACATGTGGATATTATCCGGCTGAACAAAACGTGATCCGTCTCTTAAATGTGTTTCAACCACAGACCTTATTTCGAGCTATTTTCAAAAACCCTATGGAGAAATTGCATTGCGTTTTTGATGAAGGAACCGGAAGGAGTTTACTTCCGGGTTTTAGGACGTGTCACTGCGGTTCTCTATTACAATTAAAAATAAGCCTTATATTTGTATAGCACCTTCCATACAAGAATTGTAGCCCTTCTTGGGTGACTCAGACTTGGAATGGACTCGAACAGTGGGGACTCAAGAGCGACTTGGACTCGAGAGTTGGTGACTTGACTACAACACTGGTGTGTATAATCTTGTATTTGTGTGTGTGTAGGCAGGAAGTCGGTCTCTCGCCTCAGTATGACAGATTTCTCCATCGACCTTTCTCAGGAGCAGCTAATCAGGTGCAATAACTAACTAAACATCTTCAAAAATGTTTATAAACAATAATAATAAATCCTTATATGTCATTAATGATACACATATTCCTTATATTTGTTTAACTACTGATGAACAAAAAGTAAATGATAAAATACACCATTATTGATTATCTGATCTGTGTTTTATGTCAAGCTTTTAACAGAAAACCTTGAGAAGTGAATCATTACAAAAATTACAACTTTCTCAAAAGTTGTGTTTGTTTTGTGTTGTCTGTGTTTCTGTGTGTGTGTTGGGTGTGTGATCACAGTTGTGATTTGAGCAGTGCCAGTGTTAAGCTGATTGAGGCAGAGGACGAGGACTTGGACGCTGAGGATGCAGGGAAACTAATGGAGGTTGACAAGGTGCACACAGGAAGGGTGGGTCTTTTTTTATTTTTTTATTCTCTTTTTATTCAGCTTTTCACATGTTTACAGTCATAGATAATACAATATTCTCTGTAAGCCTTCTGTAGTTAACAGTCAAATCACAAATCAAACGTACATATTTGTGGATAATGCAGAGGCAGGCCTCACTGACCATCAAACATGCTCTAACATATAGAAAGAATATAAACACGAACAGGGTTATGGGGTGTACCTGCAACTTATTCAAACAAGGGGGGCATAGAAATAAAAAATAGTAAAAACAAAAATATATAAAGGTCCCTTCTAGACAAATGATGGTCGTATTGGTGTAACATATATTATCAATTTTTCCCATCTTGACAAAAAGATTCCCTGTTGCAGTCTCAAAGAAAGGGTTATCCTTTCCATCTTAAACATATCATACACAATGTCAATCCACTCATCCAAAGTAGCTTTTCCTGCTTTTAACCACATTCTGGTGATGGCCTTCTTGCAAGCAGCACTCAGGATTCAAAACAGATATCTTTAGAGGAAAAACATTTCTGGTGGTAAAGCACCCAAATATAACGATTCTAATTTAAATGGAATGTCTAGCTGCAATTGGGGATAAGGTCTTCATGTCAGCTCCTTCCAGGGGTTCAAATGGGGTTCGAGCGAGCCCATCTAAAACCACTGTCAAGTCCCATAAGGGCACCAGTGACCTGGAGACAGGGAGGAGCCTGCGAGCTCCCTTCATAAAACGGCAGACCAGAGGATGCTGGCTGGCCGTCTTACCCTCAAAGCCTACATGGCATGTAGCAATAGCAGCCAAGTACACTTTAATCGTGGAGAAAGCTCTGTGTTTTTCAATCAGGTCCTGTAGAAATGATAAAATCACTCCAACAGGGCATTGAAAAGAGGTGTGCCTTTTTTGAAGGCACCATTCTTCAAACACCCTCCACTTACAGTCATAAAGAGACCTGGTGGAGGAGGCTCTCGCACTCTGAATAGTGGTGATCACCTTCTGCGGGAGACCCACTGTACTCAGATTGTACCACTCACGGGCCATGCCCATAGGGCCATGTGCTCCGGGTGTGGGTGAAAGATCGTCGTCCCCGCCTGAGACAGTATGTCTCTGCGCTGGGGGAGCTGCCACGGCTGACCGCACAGCAGCTGATAAATCTCCGCTAGCCAGTACATTGCAGGCCAGTGCGGAGCTATCAGGATCATTGTGTGGCGCTGTTCCCTCACTCTGGCCAGAGTTTGGGGTATCAGGCCCAGGGGTGGAAACGCATACAGAAGGACCGGAGGCCAAACGTGTGCGAGCGCGACCACGCCTAATGGTGCGTTTTGATCGCGCATTGAAAAGAAAAGCTGACAGTGAGCATTTTCTTTTGATGCGAACAGATCCACCACGGCTCGGCCGTAACGCACCCACAGCTGGCTCACAATCATTGGATGTAGAGTCCAGTCTGCATACAGTGGTACACCTCTGGACAGTAAGTCTGCCCCGAGGTTCAATACCCCTGGTACGTGCGTCGCTCTCAGAGAGAGGAGACGGCCGCAGCTCCACAAGATCAGTTTGCGTGCCAGCATGTGTAACTGGAGAGAGCGCAAACCCCCTTGTCGGTTTATATACGATATTGTGGTCGTATTGGCAGAAAGCAGAAAGCGTCTTAGGGTGAGAAACACCGCTAAGAGCTCCAGGTAATTTATGTGCATCCGCTGGAGGTCTCTGCTCCAGAGACCTCTCACCGGACGACCCTCGTAAATACCTCCCCAGCCTGTCAGACATGCGTCCGTGGTGATCACCTTCCGTGAAAGGACAGTCCCCATCGGTACACCCCGTACTAGAAAAGTCGGGTGTAGCCAGCGGCGCAGTGCCATTACGCACCTCGCCGTAACTCTCACTCTCCACGCGCCATGACGCGCGGGGTCTAGTTTTAGAGCGGCTACCCAGCGCTGAAACTCTCTCATGTGTAAGCGTCCCAGTCGTACGACCAGAATGGCTGACGCCATGAGCCCCAGTAACCGCAGGCATGATCTGAAGAGAACATGTTTGCGCAGCTGGAAATGAGCGAGACAAGCTCTGAAAGCTGTCACTCTTTCCGCCGACAAGCGGGCTGTAAAGGGCACCGAGTTTAGGCGCAAACCCAGGAAGAGCACAGTCTGTGCTGGGCACAGCATGCTCTTCTCTGCATTTATTATGAAACCCAGGTTGAGCAGGTGCTCTACGAGGACATTCGTCTGCGTAATAGCCTCCTAGGTAGGTCGCCAGGCAAATGCCCTGTTGTCTCAACGGTCCGAAGGGAAGTACTCTGTACTCGTAACAGACCCCCTGAAATGCGAACCTCAGATATTTCCTGTGTGGGTAATATACTGGGATGTGGAAATACGCATCTTTCAGGTCGACTGATGTAAACCAGTCGTTTTGTCGCACGAGACGCAGCAGAGATGTGTGAGTGAGCATTCTGAACTTGTATCTTCTTAGATACGCATTCAGAGCCCTCAAATCTAGTATTGGCCGAATTCCGTTCCCTCCCCGTTTGGGAACGAGGAAATACTTGGAATAAAAGCCGTTCTGACTCTGCTCGGCGGGTATTATAGATATAGCCTTCTTTTCTAGA
>CALSBZ010026726.1:0-10292 GCA_943591055.1 Gobionotothen gibberifrons
AGGTGAGGGGGACAGGTGGAAACAATCAGGGCGTGGAAACCAATCACGAACACAGGAGACACATAGGGGTGGGGAGCATGGAGTTCTGAAACGAGAGGAAGAATTACTTTTCACAATAAGACAGAGGGCACAGAACAAGGGGACATGACACTAATATAAAGAATAGATTTTTATAATACGTTTCCGAGACATGACATAGAGGTGAACGTTTCCAACATTTGGAGACTGAGAAACTTCAAGATATCCTTTCCTGTCATCTAAAAGTAAATTGCTAATATCTTCTCATCTTTTAGATAAAATCCAACATCATTGGAGATGTAAAGAGGCATTGAGATAAAACCGCCCCATCTCCATTGGTTAGAAACTAAAATAAGTCACACATACAAGCCTGGGCGTCTCTTTGTTAGAGAGAGTGGTGGGGACACTTTCCAGATTTAATAAAACACTCCAGCGCCCACACAAACCACAATACAAACATACGCTCACAATGCTTTTTGACACCTAGTGCAGTAACTATGCTACGCTGCTGCAAAGCTATTCTCTATTCAATTATTACTAATATTAAACGTGTCACACTTGTGTAAACAGAAATACACCCCGAAAAGGTGTGAACAGTCCTCGAGATTGTACATGTTCTCTTTTGCAAATAAATATTTCTCAAAGTGTACAATTATTTGTGCACGATATTTTCAGATTTTAGAAAATGATCCTAATGCAAAGTGGTGTGGGTATAATTGGCCATTTCCAAAAGTGGTGGGGACGTGTTCCCAGTGTCCCCAGTATAAATGACACCTGTACATACAAGTAGTTAGACTTCATGTTATATCTGTAGGACACCAGAAATGCCGTAGAAATTGCGAAACATTTGTCAAACTTAAAACAAAGTTCCTTTATATAAATGAATACAATGCAAACACAAGACACAAAATGCTCCTTTCTAAAACAGAATTCAAGCTTGTTTAAATAAACATCCTGCTAGCGGCTAACTAATCAAGGATTAATGAGAATACTGAACATTTAGTCCATTAAACACTAACGAGCAAAATAAATCAAATGTTTTCGTCTTTGCAGATAAGGGTTTACTCGGTTTTTCAGTATGACTCTTTTAAAGCTGGACTGTGGTCCTTCACTGATGTTTCAATAACATCCTGCTATAAAGGGACTCGTGTATAAAAAATACTTAACCGGTAGATCCTAAAACTTTGACTTTTGGTTTATATGAATGTCCTTAAATGTCGTGATCCTGCTGTTGGTGGAAAACTTGATGAATTCATAGAAGAACTTAATAAAAGTAAGTTCTAGCTTCTCAAACTTGAGTTTTTTTCCTGCTTTTCTTAGTTTTCTTCATTGGAAAATTGACAATAATTTGGATTTTTGGCGGCTTTTCCACATTAGAATCCGTGAAGTCTTAAGCACCAGCAGAAGTTGTTCTCAGTCGCTCTGCTCCTCACAGCCTGTTGAATTATCCACATTGATTTTGTCCATCTGCGTGTCAACATTGTGTTCATGGTCAGACATGCGCAGAACAAAACACAACACATGGATTAGGATCAATTGATTTCCTCCAGAAAGCTTGTGCCTGGAAAAAAATCCTCCTGACCCCGATTAATAGAGACCTCATTTTGTGTGTGTGTGTGTGTGTGTGTGTGTGTGTGTGTGTGTGTGTGTGTGTGTGTGTGTGTTTACAGTAGATTAACTTGTTACCAGTAGATTACTTCCTGTGTATTAATCTCATGTTTTATGGCTCAGGCGGGACACGCGGGACACTCATGCTCCAAAACATTGGAGCTGCTAGTGGAGTAAATTGTGGGCAATTATAAAGACATATGTAACACTGAAAACCTTTTCTTTTCTACCATATTTTTGGGATTTGAAGAAGAGATGAGGAGATACGAAGCCGCCCTCACAGTGAGTTGATTATGTATTTATATTATTTTTGACTTTTCTGTAGGATAATATTTGACATATTTTAGACTTATTTCAACTTTTCGGTGAGCCTTTATAATCAAATACTTTCCAAAATGACCACTTCCAAGAACCCAAAAGTAGGTTTATTACTAGTTAGGATGACACGTTGACACGTACGAGGAATTTGACTTTGTGTTGTGGTGCATAAAAGTAAAACAAAAATGTAAAACAGAGATGGAGAACTACAAAAATATTAAAAAATGTAGTAAAATATAACAGTATTTACATAGAAATTGAATGGAATAAAAATAGACAGTAATAATACAAAAAAGAGAACAGTAGAAACCACAGAGTGTGTAACTGCACTGAGTCTCACCCTGCAGTGCTTCCCTCACAGATCAGGACCAGCTGCTTCAGATCTCACTGACCCTGGATCTGATGACGCCCACAGAGCCGCTCACTTTATGCAGATGCTACTCTGAGAGAGGCACCATTTAAGGCCCATTAACATTCATGAAAACACTGTCCTGCTTCTCCCACGCACCCCCCCTCTCTCATCCAACCCCTCTCTCACCCACCTCCACTCTCTCATCCATCCCCTCTCTCACCCACCTCCCCTCTCTCATCCAACCCCTCTCTCACCCACCTCCACTCTCTCATCCAACCCCTCTCTCACCCACCTCCACTCTCTCATCCATCCCCTCTCTCATCCATCCCCTCTCTCATCCATCTCCTCTCTCATCCATCCCCTCTCTCATCCATCCCCTCTCCCTCTCTCTCTGCAGCCTCTCACACACGCTGTCTTCAGGAAGTTAATCACCCCACAGTCATCGAGTGCATTTCATCCGTCACGGTGCTAATTTATTTCTCCCTGTGTGTTGTTACTTGTGCAGCAGCCCTGGGGTCTTTGATATCCTCACAGATAAAACTGAATTAATTGCTCGACTTACAATTCAGTGATTTCACACCCGTCTGCAGGGCTGCTGCTGAGTGGTGTTGCTGGATTATATCAGGTGTGATTTGTCCTTTATAGGCTGTTATACTCGGCTTTATAGACACACAGAGAAGCATTAGTGAGCTCTGACTCGGTGAAGGGAAATCTGATCATTTAATAAGAAGCAGCATTCAGATGAACTTCACTCCTGTTTTTATGTTCTCTCTGTGAGCGGACAGAATATTTCCCTCACCAGGACCTCCTTCAGGGAAGGTCAGATATATTTCCACCTTAAATAAGTATATAAATTAGCTCTCCTGCTGGCACTAGTGTAATCAATAACAACCTCCCTGAAAGGCTGTATCGGAAACTGCCTTACATACTACCAGTACCTGCTGAGTTGGCCGAAATGCAGAATGGAAACAAGCTAAATCTGCTGCATGCACAACAAACTTGGATGTCTTATTAATTAGGAAAGAATCTCCAGTGTGCATCACACACACCACTAAAGGCAACAACAACATGGAGGCCATCTCCGCCATTAAAGAGCCACCGCGGTGAAAAATTAGCGTGCTAGCAAGCAGGTAAAGTAGCGCAAGAAATGCAAAGGCATGATAATTGACACGAAGGACTCACAAGAACTCAGATGCACGATTCGGTTGACTTCAAAAAATATCTTTTATTATAAAAGACTATTCAAAAACAAAAGATCTCTAGGCTCTACTGGGATTCCACAGATGTCTAGGTTCAACTAGGTGGTTCAACATATCACTAGTGATCACAGACATGGACTCAACATAGAGACGAACCGACAAACGAGGGCTATACATACACACACACACATTAGGTAATGGGGCAAAGGTGGAAACAATCAGGCTGACAGGTGACACACAGGGACAGGAAGTGTAGACACCTGAAACGAGAGGGTAAAGTCAATACCAAAATAAAATGAAAGGTAACAAGATATAAACACAAAACAATAAACTAAAAAGACTAATGCTGAAACCTTACAATAATAAAGGTAAACGTTGAAGCTGTTGGGAATTTCCATATTTTCCTTAGACATGTTTTATTTTTAAGAAGACATACTCAATCTATCTCCCAGAAAAGATTCACTTCACTCTGTTGTTATTCAGTTAAAGTTGAAACACACAGATGCACAATCCGAGAGGTTTCATTGTGTGGCGCCCTACATCAGTGTTGGGGGAATAGTGCCTTGCTCAAAGACACCTCAGCACGGCCCAAGAGGTTAACTGGCAGCTTTCCACCTACAAATGAACCACTGCCTGCCACGAAGAAACATTACGAACCACAGAAGCATTAACTTCCATGGCCTCTGACATTTCTCAAATCATTAGCAAGCAGACGGCACAGCTTTTGAGCGCTGAGATAGTAGATAATATTCATTTCTGACGTTTTGAATAACCACAAGATGGGGTTGTATATATAGAAAATGAGTAGCGAGTTGAACACAAGGCAGCATAGATGTTATCATTCCCAATAGCTGTTATTCATGGCAGTCTCTCACCTGGTCAGATAAAGGCTGACACTGCATGCAGTAAAAGCTTTCTCGAGTAGGAATATCTAAGTGTAATTGTAGTGAAATGATCCCAGGAGAGCAATGAGAGCCTTGAGTGAAGGACGTGTGTAAAAGCTAGGTGTAGAAAGATTTATCATATTATTCTCCATTTAAGATAAGGTCAAATAAACCCAAAAATATCCTGAGCGTTTGTAATATATAAATTAAGTTTAATGTCACAATATCAAAGTAAAAACATACATTAAGCAAATCCTCCCTTACTAATCCCGGACTGATTGTTCATTCTGTGGATAGAAACTTAAGAAAAAACGTGGTTATTTTGTGTTTTTTTAATATGTTTCAGCAAATGAATTATACTTTAAAGCCACTATTTCGAAACATTTCCCAACAGATGAAAGAGCTCTGTTGAATATGCAGTAATGCAGCAGTTGACGTGAGCTGGTGGTCATAGAAACACAACACACTTCTTAAATACCAATGCGTCTCAGTATAATCTCTAAATACACAGCACTTTTATTGTATCCCTGTGTGTTCATACTCATTGTCTGGCACTAACCTGCATTTTTCAATTTCCAAAGTTGGTTTATTTTGGCAAAAAATCTGCGGAGGAATTCACAGCCCAACCCCAAAGTTCAACAGAGCGGAGAGAAGGGCGGGACGGCCGGTTTCATATTCTCCTCTCTAACACACTTTTCTCACAGAAGACATTTTAACCTGTCAGCTGTGATTAATAGTAGCGTGGCAGTGCCAGGATGGTGCCATTGTGGCTTTCCTGCCATAACAAGCTGCAGTGTCGGCCATAAAAAATGTAATTTGTCTGTTGGACATAAAGACTGTAGTGCAGGTACACGGCTGTATCCATAACAGCTTTGAGAGCAACGCTGTCTCCTGGAAATAGTACATTTTGGAGAGATATCCCACACAGACTGAAACCGATTCTAATAACCATAATGAGAAAGTTGTAAGGGATCTGGCCGCTGTGAAATATAAGCATTTTTTATTCTGCCATTAACATTTAAACTACAACAAACTGTATACAGACAAACCTAAACAAATGAAAGGGGCCGTATTCTGCTGATGTTCAGGTGTATATCAGTATGTAGTGTCTCTACTTTAAAGAGTCCTCTCCTGCTGATGTTCAGGTGTATCAGTATGTAGTGTTTCTACTTTAAAGAGTCCTCTCCTGCTGATGTTCAGGTGTATATCAGTATGTAGTGTTTTGGGTGGCGTGTGGTGCAGTGGGTTGAGTGTTGGTGTTCGGATCAGGGGGTCACAGGTTCGAACCCCACTGCAGTCAGCATGTCGTTGTATCCCTGAGACACTTCACCCCAAATTATGTATGTAAGTCGCTTTGGGTAAAAGCGTCTGACAAGTGACATGTAATGTAATGTAATAGTGTCTCTACTTTAAAGAGTCCTCTCCTGTACTCAATGGAGCTCTAGGAGGAGATTCAGGTGATGAGGGGGGGTTGCTGATTGGCTAATGGTGACACAAGCCAAAACATCGTTATGACATCATAAAGTGGCCAAAATCTGATCAGCTCATTTTCAGACAGGTTTTTATAGAAATGGATCAGGACAAAAAGAGAGAGAATATTTGTTCCTGAAACTTTCAGAGTCTCTTTCCACAGAGGGGACACATGTTGATGTACAGATGAAGCACTTAATTTCGGACTCCAACTTACCTGTTCCTGCCTACGACCAGTTTCGAGGAAGGTCAAGCCCTCCCACTATTTTCCAAGAGGGCGTTGCCAGATTTAAAATGTCAGGCTTTCAATGATCCATTGCAGCTGGCTTCATTATAATTACATGTATTTATAACGGGGGCGGTCTCAAGTCAAGCTGGAGGCTTTCCCTTGAGCAAGGGCAGACCACTTACCAATCACTGCCCTTGCGTTTCAAACTGTCCGAAATTAAGTGCTTCATCTGTAGAAGAGACATGAAGAAGAGGGGACACATGTTGATGTAGAAGAGACATGAAGAAGAGGGGACACATGTTGATGTAGAAGAGACATGAAGAAGAGGGGACACATGTTGATGTAGAAGAGACATGGAGAAGAGGGGACACATGTTGATGTAGAAGAGACATGAAGAAGAGGGGACACATGTTGATGTAGAAGAGACATGAAGAAGAGGGGACACATGTTGGTGTAGAAGAGACATGAAAAAGTGGACTTTGCATAATAGGTGACCTTTAAAAGCACTGAATGCAGCAGTTTACAAAAAGATGTACGACTTCCGGGTTGGCCTACAACAAAAAACGTCACCACTGCTCCACTCTATTGGGAAGAGATTAAGTGAGACAGGTTAAACATGTGTAACTAATGACAATGATGCAGCTTGGTAATTTTCAGTAAAACATACACAACACGTTTGTGTTTCTGCTTTCAGGAACATTATTGAGGTTTGATTGAACAAATCTCTTAAAGTTGAGAAGTAACTCCCCCTTTCACTGGTCTTTAAATACAAACCTGTTAATGGTAGTCTTAATCATGAAATAAATGCTGAGTAATGAACCTGTAACCACACTCAGCTCACAGGACAGTGTGTGTGTCTGCTTGTAATCAGCATTAAAACAATGCTGATTGAGTGTGTTCGTGTCAACGTTTGCTGCTACGTCGTGTGTGAGACAACGGCGGTATCTGTGTGTGTGGTGGTATGTTGCTATGCCTCGGTGTGTGTGTGTGTGTGTGTGTGCGTCAGAGGTATTGATTGAAGAGCGAGCCTGCTGGCTGCAGTTATTAATATTTGAAGCCGTCTTCTAATGGAGCTCTTTGAAGCCACACGGTTTGAAGTGCTTTGACACGTTGTTAAAGTTCACTCAGGAACAGAAAATGTTCAACGCCAGTCTGAGATTTCCATCCAAATATATTCAAATATAAACAAATCTGTGTCGTAGATAAAAAGAAAGCCGTCAGATAAAGGTTTCGGGTTTTTACTGGATTATTAAGTGCTTTTGGAAACGCTGTTAAATGGAGAAAGTGGCTGCTGGGTTTTGAATGGTGACAGTTTTACTTTTCAGTAGATGGGAAGATTTGTTTTCTGTATCTTAATGTGGACTTCTATGTGTGGACAATCTAGCTTTTTGATTGCATGTCACACTGCAATATATTTTTCTGATGTCTGTACAATATCAATGTTTAAGAGGTCTCAGATCGAGCAATAAATAGCTGTTGAGTTGCAGCGTTACGATGGAAATTGAAAAAATAATGTCCTGGTCCCAGCTCTACAAATGACAGTAGATTTGAGGAGATGAATCTTGGCCTGTAAGAGATATTATAAACTGGGCTTTCTAGTCAAATAATTATGTTCTATACCTATTTTCACTAATTGGTCAGTAAAATACTAAACCAAAGTTCTCTGGCTTCACATCATCTAAGAAGAATATCAGAAGAAAGGATTGTAAAGATCTGTTTTCTACAGGATGCAATGAGATATTATGGTGCATAAGAAAATCATTTGTGTGTGAATAATGAAGAGCTAATCTAAGAGCTCTGTTTTGACCAATTTCCAGTTTTCTTAAAAGATCATTCTTATCTGCCGATGTCTAATTATACATATTTAGACAGTCCTAATGCTACACTGTACAATACGTTTGAGTCCTGCATTGAACATATTACAAGTATAATCAGGAAAATGTACAAAGTGAGAGAATAAAAAGGTCATCTGTTATGCTCAATATTATTAGATTATTATACCTTGTGCATTAATTTAAAATCAGGATGTTCCCCAAGTTGGTCGTTAGAGTGGAGCTCTTTTTAAACTATTAGCTAATGACTATTATCCTCATGGATTCATTATCATTTATTATTTCCTACATTTCTGATCTTTCAGTTTTCACACAGCATATTATGGGCAGTTTGTGCAAATATTAGTTAGCTTTTCTCTGAGATAGCTCAACATTGAACAACATATGTGGCATATCACCAAGTCTCAATATTTAGCTGCTTAACATCTAAAGGCCCTGACACACCAAACTGACACCAAAGAACATGTCCCGACGGACCCGATTGTTGTGTCGCCTCACGTCTCCTGCGTCTTGGCCAAAAAGTCGCACTGGAACACACCGCAAAGACTAAGTTAGGACCTTTAAAGACCTGTGCCAGTGACTTGGATGTACCTAGATAGTCTGGTAGGAAACAGACTTGCACAAATGCAACAAGCAGACTTTGCATTGCAGTCAAATGTTAGCTTTAGAGAGGACTTGAGTCACATCACACAATAGATTTACGCCTGAACAGGGACTTGAACCCTGGACCCTCAGATTAAAAGTCTGATGCTCTACCGGCTGAGCTATCCAGGCTCTGAAGGTTTCTGTAGTAGTGAATCAATACCCACATTTCCTTTAAGTATCAGAAAATCAAGACCGCTTTCAAGGAGATCAGCAATGTGGCAACCAGAGAGATTTGTGGTTCAGTGTAAATGATGAGGCACTTATAAATGGGGCCGTAAGGCCCTGACACACCAAACTTACACCAAAGAACACGTCCCGACGGACCCGATTGTTGTGTCGCCTCACATCTCCTGCGTCTTTGCCAAAAAGTCGCACTGGAACATACCGCAAAGTAGACCCTCCAGAAAAACAGATTAAACATGCAGGGTTTTTATGTGATTTTATGCGGTGAAATTGCGGGAAGTTGCGAAATATGCGGAAAGTTGCGAAATATGCTAAATATGCGGAAAAAAATAATAGTTTTTATTTTAAATATTGGGCTGTCTTATTTATTCTCTCTCACACACAACCTGCCACTAACGTTAAACCCCTTTACTATTGAATTAAACACATTCAATGTTTATTTATTGTAAAAGCAATTGGGCTATTTTAATCACACACACACACACACACACACACACACACACACACACACACACACACACACACACTTCTCCGCCTCATTCTGATTTCATTTACTCGTTCGTTATCTGACCAGCTTCAAACTTTTAGGCTACTCTCCTCGTTTCTTGTAGCCCTCGAAAGGGTTTGGGAGGTTGATGCCTCGGTGAACGTGAGTTGTTTGGCTTTCTTGTCCGCAGCAGCAGAAAGCATTTTCGGATGTTTGAATGAATCAAAGTGAGTCGTCACCGTCGATTTTCTCTTATGCTCCAACACAGTTGCACGGGGTGCAGAATAGTTTCCCCCCACTTTCGTGCAAGACATCGGGGTACTGCTTTGCCCGGTCTTTAGCCGAAATGTTCGTCGGTAAATGAGATGGATTAGATTTTTTCATCTTGGTCATCTCTATCGTGTGAGCTCCACACGTTCACTCTACGGTGTTGTTTACCTTCTGTGATGCGCAAGCTGATAACGTCGCGTCACTACTTCACGTAAAGACGAGTTAACTTTTTTTTCTCTCAACTTTGTGTGGAAAAATGCGGGGATTATGCGCCCTTTTAATAAATATGCGCCCTTTTAAAAACCTGCGCCATTTTGCTAATTATGCGGTAAATGATGCGATCGTATAATCGCGTTTTTCTGGATGGTCTAGCAAAGACTTCAGCCGACGGCCAAGTAGCACGTTCACACTGCGCATGCGTGAGTGGCAATAACTGTCCTTACCAGCAGGCGGCGGTAGTGTGTATTCTTAATTCAAAAGAGGCAACAACCGGACGACAGACTGCGTGATATAACAACAAATAGCGTGCGTTCCATTTTCACTCTCGTCCATCACAGACTGTTTCACATAACGACTCATAATCGAAAACATGTTTAGTGCGGTACTGGAAAATAAAAATGAATAGCCGTCTGTGTGTGCCTTCTTCACTTCCGTGTCGCTTCTCATGCACTGATTCGCTAAGCTGAACAGCCAATCAAGAGTGATTTCTTTTCACGTGCGTGCGTGCGTGCGTGTGTGTGTGCGTGTGTGTGTGTGTGTGTGTGTGTGTGTGTGTGTGTGTGTGTGTGTGTGTGTGT
>CALSBZ010026759.1:0-10726 GCA_943591055.1 Gobionotothen gibberifrons
TGGTCTACAGTCGAGTGCAATCCAGTGAGCCAGGGAGTTGGTTATTTTTTCAGACGTGGACTTAGTTATCCTGGCCCTGAAACCAGTCATCTGGTTGAGTGTGGGTTGGCGGTTTTAACGATTAATTTGCATCCTACGGTTTGTGAAATGGCTGAACCGAAAAATCGCGATTTAAAAACATTTCTAGACTCCGCAGATTTGTTTTGCTTTAAGGGACTCCGTAGCTTACTCTCTCACGGCCCGTCCACACTACAGCTTCAAAAAAAGCTTGGAGCTGGGCGTGTCTGAAGCTTGGGGATTTTTTGCGAGCACCGCGACCAACAACCTATCACATGAATCTCCCGCCCCCGACATACAAAGCAATAGCAATGTTAAAACGAAGTAAACTGGATATAAAATCCCCAAACAGGCGAAAACCTGCCAGTTTCACCCACTGTCTCTGCCACCTCCCTCCATGCCTGGTTCCTCCGGTTGTATCCCGGTAAGTTAATAGGGACTGGTCATACAAAACCGGGTGATTTTCTACGGCGATAATTAGTTTCTCCTCCGTCTTTTTTTGAAATATAGAAATGAACGGCGGGATATCTCTCCCAGCTTAGACGCGGTTTGATTGGCTAGGGCTTGAGCTGTCAGATTTTCAGAAACGGGATTTGATTGGCTGGCGCTGGCTTCTCCGGCTTCTCCGGCGTCAGAAGTTGAACAATTTTCAACTTTTGAAGCCGGAGACGCCGGAGAAGTTCAGCCAAGCTACCCACAATTCAGTTCGGCGAAAAGCGAGGCAACGTGACGTCACCCCATTCAAAGTGAATGGGCAGACGCGTTGGAAGCTTTTTTTGAAGCTGTAGTGTGGACGGGCCGTCACGGCCCGTCCACACAGCAGCGTGCGTTGTATCTTTGTGGTGGGCGTGCCTGAAGCTTGGGAGCAACGGGACCAACAACCAATCACATGAATCTCCCGCCCCGGACATACAAAGCAAAAAAGCCCGCTAGCCTGCAGCAGAAGCAGGGAGAAAAGAGAGGGGGAAAAAAAGAGTTTAAAAGTGTTCCACCATCCTTCAGCAGCAGCAGCAGCAGCAGCAGCAGCAGCAGCAGCAGCAGCAGCAGGGAGGCTCTCTCCGTGGTGCTGCGGACCTGCGGAGTACCTGCGGTCTGGCTCTCCCAACATACACGCGGTTTGATTGGCTAGCAGTTGTACTGGCAGATTTTCATAAACGGGATTTGATTGGCTGACGCCTCCGTCGAAGATACAAAAGTTGAACATGGCTCAACTTTTGTATCTTCTTGACGCGAGCAACGTGAGCAAAGTGTAGCTACGCTCCCCACAATGCAGTTCGGTGAGGCGTGACGTCACCCCATTCAAGTGAATGGGCAGAAGCGTTGGAAGACTCATCGCACACCGCTGTGTGGACGGGCCGTTGTCAGTACCAGGATGACTCGGGGTACCAGGATGACTCGGGTGCATATCCGTCTCATCCGTGACGTCATATACGTCATATCCGGCGTCAATTTGACGTATATATATTTTTCTCCGTCATGTTGTTTCCATAGCAACGATTACAGCCACTGCTCCGAGACTTTGCACACGGTTTTCTCAAACATTTACACACGCTAGGAGTATGGGTACTTCTATTAACTTCGTCTTGATCTGTAGATGTGATTTGATGTGTCGTGTGTCCCCCAACTCCTCTCCAAAGTTCAGATATTTAATAAAATACTCAGGGGAGTTTCCTGAATTTTCATGCCCAAAGCCCAGCACTATGCCCTGGGTAAATTAAGAGGCTGATCTCGGGCACTTTTATCCACTTTCCCTGGTGCTAGAAACTCAAGTCAGGCAACCCTGTAATTGTCTCAGAGAGTAGATGATCAGTGGGGCCTTGTTTTTACTGAAACATGATGTTTCGATGTATATTTCCATTGAAAATGCTAACCGCTAGCTGCAAAGCTAGCATATAGCAGCTAACGCTAACCCGCAGCCACTGCTCCGTTTAAGTGTCTTAAATGAAGTGTAGTGTTAACTTCCTGTTTGAAGTTGTTGCTATGGAAACAACATCACGGAGAAAAAACGGAATATCTTCTACATATAATAACGGACAAAGTAAAGAATGAAGTGTAGGCTATGTTTAAATGTTCGGAATGATGGTCCTCTTGAGTTGCCGTACAGCCATTGCTCCGTTTTCATGTTTTTTTTACTTGTTTTTCACAAACATTTTCACACGCTAGGAGTATAGGAATACGTCCATTCGGTTCGTCATGATCTGAAGATGTGATTTGCCCCGAGCACCCCTGGGTAAATTACCGTACAGCCAATCAGAGTCATTGGAAGTGACATCATTGGTAAGCGACGGATATGCACCCGAGTCATCCTGGTACCCCGAGTCATCCTGGTACTGACACCGTCACAGTTCGTGTCGCTGCAGCTGCTCCCCCGTGCTCCCCGCATCCATTTCCGGGTTCTTCACAGCGCCTCTCATTTTCTCTTCAGACATCATAGAAGCCGTTTTTGTTCTTGTTCCTTCTGTGGAACCTCCCGCCACCTCTTTGTCTTTACCATCCATCTTCTTTACAGCTTTTCCTGCCGTTTCTCTGTTTTTTTCCGCTGCTCTCAGCTCCTCCATTTCCACTTCCTCATTCTGTCTCAAACATTCCTGACATTCCAGAACGCACGTTTTTATTCTCCGTGTTTCTCCGTGTGCCAAGCTCCAGTATAATCGGTACGCCTGAAACTCATCCAGTGAGAAACGTTCAGTTGTGCAAAAATAAGTGCGATTAAAATGCGTTAATTTTGGTGTAATTAATTAATCTTAATTAACGCGTTAAAGTCCCGGCCCTAATATATATATATATATATATATATATATATATATATATATATATATATATATTGCATTTCACTGTAATTTTACTTTTCACATATCACTTTATTCACTATTCAGCTTAGTTATTTATTCAGTTATTTTATTACTGGTACTGCTAATTGCTTTATGCGTATTGTTGTATATTGTATATACATATGTATTTACTACTACTACTTACAAAATCGAGGGTTGTAGCTTTGTGTCAGTGCATATTTCAGGGTTTTTCTATGCCTTTGTTTATCTAAATTCTAATACTCATAGGCGACTACAACTCCTGCCGATGCAGAGGCCCAGTTTTCCCTTCCCATCACCCCAGGCTCATTGTGCTAGGTAAAACTCTCATTCAATAAAAGTAGTCTTTTAAAAATGAATGCAATTACATTTTTAAACGTTTTAAACAGAACTGTTACAGATGCAGATGCTTGGTCCAAATTCCATAAAACATACCAACCAGTAGCGCCACACTCAGACGAAAATGTAAAAAGCCTATTCTTCCACTATTTGCACTCCCACATTATTCACCAAGCCAGCCCATGCTTTAATATAGATATTATGGATATTGTTATAATTCCTGTGCGAAGTTTTTTTTAACTTCTAATTATTTGTAACTGTTCTGTTCCACAGATGCTGTAGTAAACCACCATCCAGGGACCAAGAAGACATCAGATTATATAAGAAAATCCATTAACACAAGAATTTGTGAGTTACTGTAAGGCACCAGGTAAAGCGAAAAAACAAGATGGACGATTAAATAGGGTACAAGACTGTTTCTTTGGCCCTGTTCCGGACCTTGTTTTAATGAGTGATCAGCTCATGTTTAAAGTTGTCACCAGGTGAAACAAAAAACAGGATTGTTGAATAGGATAACAGACTGCACTTTTTGGCCCTGTATGAAATAACAATGCATCATTTATTAACTATACCTATACAAAATGTAATACATTTTCCCTTCATTATGTAATAACACCTCCTTTTGTAATAATTTGCCCATTATGTAGTAAACAAGTTCAATGCAAATATGTAATACATGTCGCCACATTTTGAAATATATTATTACATATTGCAGTGGTTATTACAAAATGAGTTGCAAACAATAACATTACAACTGTTTATTTATTTATTCAACCATGAATCATCCTTACTCATAATTCATTTAAAAAGGGTAAGGGTGCTTAGGGTCAAGCACTATGGGATGGATGGTATCAGGCTCAAGGTCTTTACTCTCCCTAAGTCTGCCACCTACTCGTATGATTTCAAGGGCTTTATCAAACTCAGGGGAGAGCGGTGCCAAACGACTATTCAGGGTTATTTCTTTACCCAGTGTTAGTGCCTGATCCTCCTCTGGGAAGCTCTGGTTCTGGTTTTCCCTTTTGCATCACTTTCTGGATGGACGACATATACTGGGTTATCTGAAACCTGTTCCTTTACCACATATATCCTCTTCTCCCAATAGGAACGCAATTTACCAGGCCCTCCGCGCTCACTTAGGTTCCTGACTAACACTCTATCCCCTTGCTTCAGAATCACTCCCCTCGCATTCTGATCATAATAGGACTTGCCCTTTGCACTAGATGCCAGACTGTTATCAGTAGCAATCTGATATGCTTCCGTCATCCTCTCGCGCCATTTCTCAGGATATCCTTTGTGTGTCACTGGAGCTGTCTCCTCTGACAGGCCGAACAGGAGATCCACAGGGAGACGAGGTTGACGACCATAGAGCAGAAAGTGAGGCGAATAACTGGTTGATTCATGACGTGTGCAGTTATACGCGTGTATAACCTGTGGAAGATGTTCTTTCCATGTCTCTTTTTCTTTGTCTGTCAGCGTTCACAGCATCTGTAACAGAGTTTGGTTGAACCGCTCAGCTGGATTACCTTGCGGGTGGTAAGGAGATGTTCGAGAGTGACCTACTCCAGCGAGCCGCCCGAGTGTTCGAAAGAGATCATTCTCGAATTCTCTTCCTTAATCATGGTGCAGTTTGTTGGGGAACCCAAAACGGGGTATAAAGTCATTATAAATCCGCTCTGCTGCTGTCCGTCCGGATTTACTTTTGGTTGCATAGGCCTGTGCGAACCTTGTGAAGTGGTCGACTACCACCAAGATATATTCATAGCCTTTACTTTTCTCAAGGTGCAAATAGTCAATGCAGACCAATTCAAGGGGTGAATTAGACTTCATGCTGCTCATTGGTGCACGCACATGGACCGTTGGTTTCTTCTGTTTAATGCAACAGCATTTCTTTGTCACATAATCATCTATGAATCTTTTCATATGAGGCCAGTAAAACCTTTCTCTGGCTAGTTGAATGAGTGCCTACATGTCCCATGTTATCATGAAGGTGCTTCAAGACAAAAGACTGATATTTCAGAGGTAGGACAAGCTGTTTTCTCTCTGGTGTCCGCCAATATAGGATTCCATCTTCAAGGTATAGACGGTTCCACTCGTGGAGAAGCTTACACGCGGTTCCCTTGACTGACCTCCTCATATCATCTGAAAGTTTATAACTAACTTCTTTTAGCCTTACGATCTCTCCAATCGTTTGGTCTTCCCTTTGGGCTTGAACCAACTCATTGTGACTTATTTCCTACAGAGGTGTGCACGGCTGTGGGATAACGTCAAGGGAGGAGGCAGAGAGAGCAGCTACCCAGGCCACATATTTTCTCTGAGCTGCTTGACCTCCTTCCCAGGTTGCACTCACCACATCTTGCGACAATTCTTCTGTGCACGTTGACATGTAGTGGTCAATATCAAGAGGGATACGGGACAGTGTATCCGCATCAATGTTCATTCTTCCAGGTCTGTACTTAATGTTAAAGCGGAAGTCGGACAACTCCCCCACCCAACGGTGACCGACCGCATTGAGTTTGGCCGTGCTCATAACATAAGTAAGTGGATTGTTGTCAGTGTAGATGGTGAAGTGAGGAGCATAAAAGAGGTAATCTCTAAACTTCTCACACACTGCCCACTTTAGTGTGAGGAACTCTAATTTGCCGCTGTGCAAATGATAATTCCTTTCAGCTGGTGTCAAGGTTCGTGACCCATAGCCAATGACTCGCAGCTTTTCGTCCTGCTGTTGGTAAAGAACTGCTCCCAGTCCGTGCTCCGATGCATCGGTATGCAAGACGAATGGCATGTCAAAGTCTGGGTATCCGAGAACTGGAGGATGAGTTAACATGTCAACCAGTTCCTCAAGTGTTGTCTGATGCACAGCAGTCCACTCTATAGGCGATTTGATCTGTCGAGCTTGTGTTGAGGCTTTCACTTGGAGCAACTCGTATAATGGCTTTTCTATCTTTGAGAAGTCTTGTATGTACGACCTGTAATAATAATAATAATAATGCATTTTATTTATATAGCGCTTTTCACAACTCAAAGACGCTTTACAGTGTGAGGGAGGGTATACAAACAAGGACAGGCAAACAAGTAAGTATAGTAAAATAAAACAAACAACAACAAAAAAGGCAGTCAAGAGGAAGTTGATTGAGAGGGGGGGGGGGGGGGCTTATGGGTAGACAGAGTTGAAAAGATGTGTTTTGAGGCGGGACTGAAAGACTGTGAGGGACTCAGAGTCGCGAAGATCTTGGGGGAGGGAATTCCAGAGCCTAGGAGCTGCCACTGAGAAGGCTCTGTCCCCAAAGCTGCAGAGTGTGGATGTGGGAATGGATAGGAGTCCGGCTGCGGTGGATCTGAGGGACCGTGGGGGTTGATAAGGGGTGAGAAGGTTTGTGAGATAAGGGGGGGCCAGATGGTGGAGTGCTTTGTAGGTGAGGACCAGAATTTTGAAGTTGATGCGATGGGAGACAGGAAGCCAGTGGAGGTCTTTGAGGACTGGAGTGATGTGATGCCATGATTTGGTATGCGTCAGGAGACGTGCAGCTGCATTTTGAACCCGTTGGAGTCTGTTGAGGGATGTAGTGCTGATGCCGTAGAGAAGTGAGTTGCAGTAGTCAAGGCGGGAGGAAATGAAGGCATGGATTAGTCGTTCGGCTGCGGGGCGGGTGAGAGAGGGTAGGATTTTTGCAATATTGCGGAGGTGGAAAAATGAGGTTTTGACTGTTTGGCGGATGTGAGGTTCGAGGGAGAGGGTGGGGTCAAAGATTACGCCAAGATTGCGTGCCTGATTGGAGGGGGAAACAATGGTGCCATCGATGGTGAGTGTTATGTTAGTGACCTTGCTGAGGGTGGATTTGAGCCGATTAGGAGGAGTTCTGTTTTGTTGCTGTTCAGTTTGAGGAGGTTATGTTGCATCCAAGTTTTAATAGCTGTCAGACAGGAATCGATGTGGGTAAGGGGTGGGTTATGGAGGGATTTGGTGCTGAGGTAGATCTGAGTGTCATCAGCATAGCAATGGAAGTCCAGGTTGAAGTGGCGGAGTATCTGACCGAGGGGGAGGATGTAAATGATGAAGAGGAGGGGGCCAAGTACGGATCCTTGAGGAACGCCTTGGGTGACTGAGGCTGTAGCAGAGGAGTGGTTGGGGAGGGAGATGAAGTGGGATCGTTCAGTGAGGTAGGACTGGAGCCATCTGAGTGCAATACCTTCGATACCAATGTCCCTGAGTCGGGTGAGCAGGATGTTGTGGCTCACGGTGTCGAAGGCTGCACTCAGGTCGAGGAGGATAAGAATATTGAGGGAACCAGTGTCAGCAGAGGTGAGGAGGTCATTGAGGACTTTGACGAGTGCAGTTTCTGTACTGTGGTGAGGACGAAATCCAGACTGAAAGGGTTCGTAGAGCTGGTTGGTTTGGAGATGGCAGTGAATTTGTTTGGCTACAAAGCGTTCAAGAATTTTTGAGAGGAATGGTAGGTTGGAGATGGGGCGGTAATTAGTGAGGGAGGAGGGATCAAGACCAGGTTTTTTGAGGATTGGAGTAACGGCAGCAGTTTTGAAGGCAGAGGGGACGGTTCCATGGGACAGCGAGGAGTTGAAAAGGTTAGCAAAATAGGGGCAGAGGACGGGGAGGCAGGACTTCAGGAGAGGAGTGGGTAGAGGGTCAAGGGAGCAGGTTGTGGGATTTGAGGAACCGATCAGATGGAGTATTCCAAGTGGGGTAACCAGGTTGAACTGGGAGAGGCGGCGCTGGGGAGGAGGAGTCAGGTGGTCAAGGGAGATGGGGGTAGAAGTGGTAGCGGTGGAGGTTGGGGGAGATGCTTGTATGTCAGATGGAGCTGAGAAGGAGTGGTTAATGGCGTTAATTTTGTCTGCGAAAAACTGGAGGAATGAGCTGCAAGTAGCGGAAGTAGAAGTAGGGAGGTTATCAGCACGGGTTTGAAGAGCTTGTTAACTGTGGAGAAGAGGGTCCTGGGGTTACGGGAGGGGTCAGTGAAGATGTTGGAGAGGTAGGCAGATTTGGCGGCAATAAGCGCATCTTTGTATGCATTGAGATCGAGTTTGTAGCTTATGTAATGGACTGTGAGGGATGATTTCTTTGAAAGACGTTCAAGTTGGCGGCCTCGTTGCTTCATTTTACGGAGTGCGGGTGTGAACCAGGGTGAGGAGGTCTTGAAAGTAACAGTTTTATTTTTGAGGGGGGCTAAAGTGTTGAGGGAGGTGAGTAGGGTGGAGTTGAGGTGGTTGAGCAGATCATCAGGTGAGCTGAGGGTTGCGTCCAGGGGGAGATTAGACGATAGCAGTTCGGAGAGATGGTTATGGTCAATGGAGTGTAGATTACGGAAGGTGATGTTTCTGGGTGGGCAGGGGTTTCGGGTGGGGGGGGCAATGGTGAATTGTATGAGTTTGTGGTCGGAGAGGGGAAATGGGCAAGGGTGGAGGTCAATCACTGGGAGGTTGGTAGAGCAGACAAGATCAAGAATATGTCCTTTGTCATGGGTGGGGAAGGTGACATGTTGGGTGATAGAGAAATTGTCCAGTAGGGTTGTGAACTCGGATGCCAGCTTGCAGGTGGGTGAGTCAATGTGAATGTTGAGGTCACCAAGTAGTAACAGACGTTGAGAGAGGGATGAGGCGAGTGTGAGGAATTCAGTGAAATCGGAGAGGAAGGAGGGATGAGGTTTAGGAGGCCGGTAGATGAGGATGACTGTCAGTGAGGGAGGGGCTTTGAAGGCAATGAATTCAAAGGATGATACTGAGGGGAGGGTTAGTTCTGTGATCTGGATGTTCTGATTGTGGATTACAGCAAGGCCACCACCACGGCGGGAGGGGCGGGGTTTAGTGATGTATTTAAAGCCAGGGGGAGATGTTTGATTCAGGGAGAAGAAGTCATCGGGCTGTTGCCAGGTTTCGGTGAGCAGAAGGAAATCAAGGGATTTTTCCAAGATTAGTTCATGGAGGATGAGGGCTTTCTTGTTGAGTGATCGGATGTTAAGGAGGGCAATGTTAGTTGGGTGGGAGGGGCGTGGTGTGGTCACAGGCCGAAGAGATAAGAGGTTGTCCAGGTTGACAGTGCAGGGGGGAACGTGAGATGGGGGGTAGGAGCGGAGAGGAGGTGGAAGGAAGTGTCTTATTATCAGATTTTGGGGGTTGAGGGTAGTGGAATCCATTCCAGGTATTTGGACTGGATCTGAGCAGAGGGCGGTGGAATCCACTCCGGGTATTTGGGCCAGCTCTGAGCAGAGGGCAGTGGAATCCACTCCAGGTATATGGACCTGATCTGAGCAGAGGGCAGTGGAATCCACTCCAGGTATATGGACCTGATCTGAGCAGAGGGCGGTGGAATCCACTCCAGGTATTTGGGCCAGCTCTGAGCAGAGGGCAGTGGGATCCACTCCTGGAATTTGGACCAGCTCTGAGCAGAGGGCAATGGAATCCACTCCTGGTTTTCGGTACAGCTGGGATTGTAACGGACCAGTGGTGGGTGTATAATATGGAGTATTAACTGCGCTCAGATGACATGACAGTTGTGGGACATAGCGGTTAGTCGACCAGATAGATGTTATGGATGATTGTCCGGACTGGGAATAAACAAATCTGCGTTTGGAACCTCTATGGACATACCTCGCTCTGCGTAGAAGCCCGAGGCAATTGATGACAGACAAGCTTAGAGGAAGCGCAGAAAAGTTATTGAGATTACAAAGTTGGGAGACAGAGTATCGTAACATCGTAGTGCCGCGGTAGGATGCTAGCGTTAGCACAGCGCTGGCTATGGTTGTAGACCAGCGGCGCTGAAAGTGGAGCTGTTGGCAGCCGTCAGACAGGATGAGAGGTCAGTTGCGGCTTGCGGGCTGTCCTTTACAGCAGATGGGGGCACCGGCAGGAGCGGGAGGTTTAAAGAACTAGAGTCAGGGCCCACGGGGAGGGGCAGGACGAAGAATGGGGCTGGTTATTTGATGGATGGAGCAGCGTTAGCAGGTGGGCTACAATGGCAGGTGTAGCAGGGTAGAAAACCAAAGCGTCCGTCAAAAGTGGCAATTGGGTGTAACAAATATGTCCAGATCAGAACACGAAAGCCACAGAATAGTTAGAAAACTATAGCAGTAGAAAGTGGTCAGAAAATATTACATTAAAACAAAGAAAGACGAGATTTTCGGACAGAGAAGCGGCGAACAGTCAGCGCCAGCGCCAGCGTCCTCTCACGCCGAGTGCCTTTTTTTGTGCCTGTAGTAACTGAGAAAGCCGAGGACTCTTCTCAGGTCACCTACGGTCTTCGGTGTTTTTGCTTTCAGGGCCAGTACAGCTTCTAGATCTTTAGGGTCGACTCGAACACCCTCACCAGAGACCAGGCGTCCGACATAGCGAACTTCTCCCCTGAACACCTCACACTTCTCAGGGCGGAGCTTCACTCCCTGACTCTGTATCGCTTGGAGCACTTTTCGAACCACCTCCACATGATTTTCAAAGGTCTGCGAGTAACACAGGATGTCGTCCTATACAGCACTCATCTCTCAAAGAACTCAACATCTCCTCCATACTCC
>CALSBZ010026773.1:0-10134 GCA_943591055.1 Gobionotothen gibberifrons
AGTACAAGATCTGAGTACTTCTACTTTTACTCAAGTACAAGATCTGATTACTTCGACAACCTCTGATTAATGGTTGATTTCCAAATGTTCTGTTGGTGGGTGGGTGATAAAATAATAGCGTTTGATTGTATTGCCTTACGTATGCAGCTATTTGCCTGTGTTTAGAAACATAATTAAACATACCATGGACACACATTCAAACAATTTTCCATGTATTAAACATTGCAGATGAACAACCAACAAGTCATACAGCTAAAGAAAACGACAACAATTATTTTCTGTATGATGATATCATGGAACCTGGAATTTGAACACACATCACTTAACAATAAACAATAAACTTAACAATAAACGACTGAACTGTAAAGGTGCTATATCAATTATTATCGCTCTTTCACTCTGAGACTCATAAGGCAGTACTAAATGTAGTAATATTATCATGAATCTAGCCATTTATTTACCATATTTTATTGGAAACTATCTCTGAAACTGAAAAAGTCGTTTACAATATGAAGGCCAATTCGACCGGTTGGTTGAGCATATTTTCAAAAAAATAATTACACCCTTTTTACAAAAATGTTTTGGGCATCAAGTTATATAATTCTGTTCAGTAAGTGCTCTGACACTATTGTGTCAAAGATTATTATGGTTACCTTACACAAGTTTACCAAAAAAAGTGATTTCTTCAGGAGCGATTTTTAGCATGCCAACTTTCTCAGTGGAAGCTAGCTGAAGGGCATTCTGTTCGAACCACAGTGACATCTAGAGGTTGTTTTGTGCATAACATGTCAGGAGTTAAACTTTTAAATACATTTTTCAACAAGATATCAAGACACAAAATGTGCCCTACCAAATGGTGGCGCTGGTTGTTAAAGGTTAAGACAGCATCATCATAAGAGGCCAACAAGAGTGACAGGGTCACTTTGCTGAAGGATATACCAGCTATCCAGGATAGTCTCTAAAGATTTCCCAAGGGGGTAAAAGCTGCTGCTGGAGTACTGACTGGAAGTAGTGCTGATATCATATCTACCATATCCTCTTAAAATACTCTGTCCAACAATATCAGTCTAATGACACGTTTTTATTTAAGATGCATTCTTGTACTAAGGAGGGGAATTTGAAAAAGAATACCTGAAAAAGTACTTGTTGGTGTAGTTAAATTAGTATACTGAGTCAAACATCACTCTCATTAAGAATTTATGGCAGAACATCATTTTATCTCTCATCAAAGATAGCAGAAAACATGCATTATTGTACTCAAGAGGGGAGTTTGACAGAGTACACAGTAAAAGTACTCTAAATATTTATCAATCCTCAACCTCCAAGCTATTTTAATATAGTTTTGAAGAAAAAACCCAGCTCGATGCTGACTTGACCATGCAAACGGGAAATACGGCCGCATCAATTCAGCAGTGTCAGTGAGTAACATCAGAGAGGATGATCTTTTTGCTGTTGTTAAAGGATCTATATTATTTCCAAGTACAATTTTGGCATTTAAGAAATGTAGGCCAACAATATATGATCAAGGATAGTAACATGTATTGTGTTTGGGCCAGTGTCAGCATTCCAAAGACATGCCGTTCCCTCCCTTTTTTTATTTCTGCACTCCTGTCAAAATGAACAACCCAATGTGGGCTTGTAAGTGGTTCCCACCCAACTCCTAACTGTCCCCATTCATGAAGCTCACCTTAAATTCACAATCTCAAGTATATTGTTTATCATTCCTCTATTGATGGTGTTATGAAGAGCTCAATGCTGACTTGAGGTGTTAGACATTGCTGACAGCGTATCTTGTGGGGCCTTGGAGCCATTTCCATTAAATTAGCAGCACTAAACTTACCCTGTGTTTCACGTGGGGAGCGGGACCAAGATAACTTTCCATTTTTGGAAAGTAATGTTTCTGCTTGTGTTTGACAGACAACAGGAGCATCTGCATGGGGCATTCAGGGTGGACAATTTGACAGAGGATTTCTTTGGAAGTACAAAATAAAAGTATTTTATAGTCTTTGCGCTATTAGTGTAACTACTGAGTCCAAAATGATCAGTCTTCTTAAGAACTTAAAAGTATTTGTATTGCTCGTCGCATATAGCAGCAAGACAGGCATTGTTGTTGACAGGAGAGTATCAAGAAGTAGCCTACACAGTAAAGGTATTTCATAGTATTTGGGATACAGTAGTTGTAACTACAACTGATTCCAACTTCATCAGTCTTGGCCAAAAATAATCTTATTGCTCATCAAAGATAGCAGAAGCGTGTCATTTTGACACTGTGTAAAGACAAATAGTGTGAACCTTTATTTTGAAGAGTACAGCGCAAGCATAGGGCAAACTAGCCAATCAGAAGCAAGGAGGCACTGGAGACACACCCACTTATGGAAACGAAACATTGAGTGTTATACTTGTTTAAACAGTAAGAACAGAAAAACGAAAAAACGAGCTGAATTTCCGTTTTTTCATTTTGGGGCAAAATTGAAAATTGAAAAAACGACCCGTTTCTGCTTTTTTTCTTGTTTCAATTAGAACGAAAAAACAAACGGTTAAAACGTACCTTCGTCCAACAGGCTGACCAAAAATACATAATTATTGTTTGAACATTCATTTCAGAAAAGAAATATCATTTGAAATACAAATTATTAATATTCTTATTTTATACAAATAATTGATTTTAACTAGAGAATGTAAAGCATTAACATTCACATTATGTCTTTTTTAAAGTTTAACCAAAGCTTGCTAACATTAGCTACATTAGCCAAAGAGAAGTTAGCCTTTCTGTCAAAAGGGTTTAGGCAACAAAACGATTTGGTCGAATAATCAAAACCATTAAATATCATGGTTTGTACCTTTGATACCCCGCCTCCAACTCCCGTCTCTCGGCACTACAAGAGTCATTATTCATTTGTTTTAAAGCAGGAGGCGCAAACGCTTGCCTCGGGGAGGGAGAAAAAGAGCCACAGCGGAGAATAAACAGAAGGGCAACCATGGCACCATGCGCGGGAAATCTTCTTCGCTGCTTTTGTGGCAGACTACAGCGCCACTTACAGGCCTGGCATATGTACTACAGCGTCTCCAGCGCTTTCGAGCGGCAATGGCCGGCCATGGCCCAACCTCTCATTCCCCTGATAGGTGGAGAATTGACCACTAAGCGGAGCACCCCTTTTGTGACGTAGAAAATAATTCAAATCTGGATCAGTCTGTATCAGATCCATTACAGCCCCTTTTTTTGAGATTTGGGTATAGAGGAAAAGAGAGAGGGTTGTATTTTCTGACACTTGGTGAGTTCCCTGACACACCGGGGACACATCTTCATGTATAAAAGATGTACAAGAGTGCATTTTGCATGATAGGTAATTCCTTGTATCAGCAAGTAGGTAAGGTATGTAAACAGAGATACGGCACAAAGCACTAGCACAGCTATTAGGTACAGAAAGCTGACACAAGGCCTGTTTGAATGTAAACGATTTCAATCTTACTGTGCTTGTGACAAAGCAAATCCCAAAGGCTATCAGGTGCATTCAGGATCGAATACAAGATCGCACTACTGACCCATCAATGCATCCACGGGAACGCTCCTCCATACCTGAAGGAACTTCTCACATCTCAAACCTCCACACACTCCACAACTAACCATCGGCTTCGCCCCCCGAGGACCAAACTCCGCACAATGGGGGATCGGGCTTTCTGCGCAGCTGCTCCTCGTCTGTGGAATTCCCTCCCAGACCACCTGAGGACTCCACAGACCACTGACGCCTTCAAGAAAGGCTTAAAAAGCTTTCTTTTAAAAAAAGCTTTTGATTAAACTTTTGTTTATTTTGTTTGTTTTTATTATGCCTCCTGTAGCACCTTGGGATTGCTGTGAGCAATGAAAGGTGCTTTATAAAACGAATTTATTATTATTATTATTATTATTAAAGAACTAAATCAATAAAAGAGCACACTCCAGCTAGTCAGAAACATATCCGTGGTTAGAGGACCTGTGGAACTGGAAAATGTATTTACTTTATCACTCCACCCAAACTTCTAAACCAACAACTACATTTGGTCAACCTGCCAATGTTTCATTTGTTTGTTTTTAAACTATTTAATCTGTCATTTAAAGAAAGGATGAGTCATTATCTCACAGTATGGCCAAAGCATGATGGTTAACAATGCTTCAAAATATGAATGTCTAAAGACGGTTGCTCCACACACCCCCATCACCCAAGATTATTGACACAAATTCAGTTTCCATCCAGTTGTGAGATATGGTGTCAATCTCTCTTTCTTGGCTAGAAAAGTGTTTTTGCAAAATATTATAACGTCACAGTGAGGTTAACCTATTTGATATAAAATGTCACTACTTTATCATTTCATCCTTTTAGACATTTGTATGAAATTTGTCTTTGCATTCTTGAGTTATGGCCAACTTTTTGTGCTGTTTACAGTGAGCTTGATCTTTGACCATCAACATGTAATAATTGTATATTTTTTTAATGAAAACATTTGTTTAAAATCAATATATATTGTCGAGATATTTCCAGTGGTATGAATTCATATAAATTGACTTTGGTATTGTTATTGGGTTTAAATGTGGGACTATCAAGTAACAGTCTGATTAAGGGACTTAAAATATTAAAGGATTATTTAGGATCGAAGTTCTTCATCCACATCATGTTATTTCACAGCAGAATGAGTGTCCTTATAATGCAAAATGTAGCAAAAGTTTAAGTTAAGCACTGAGCACCTGTCTGCATTTAAAGCATGTTGACTTACACCTAAGGGGCATCCTGCATCAGAAAGAACGTCCTGTAAGACTGGAATTTCAATCATCCTTTTTTTTTTACTTCCAAGTATTGTGAGCTCATATTAGTGGAATTTACACATGTAATGTTTACATATGTTAATTTTGGACGTGAATTTTCATGCTTCAGGGGAAATATTTCAAGAAGAGATAGTAATCTGAAATAAATAACAATCTTTACAAGCAGAAGATCTATTTCAAATGTTCATTATTAGAGATGAACTGTGCTTTTAATGCTGATGAGCTTATCTCCATGTTTGACTCGACATGTACCCAAATACTTGACTCTGTTGCTCCTTTTACGCTTAGACGCACCAAAGTTCTCTCACAGCCGTGGCTCAATGACTGTACTCGTGCTCTTAGACGCGCTTGCAGGCGTGCAGAGAGAAAATGGAAAAAAGATAAACTCCATGTCTCCTTAGAAATCCTTCGTGCTTGCCTTACTGACTACCAGACGGCAGTCAAAGCAGCCAAAACACAGCACATTTCTCTGTTGATCTCTAAAAACAGCCATAAACCTCAGGTTCTCTTTAATGTCCTCAACTCGATCATTAATCCCTGTGATGTTTCTCCAATTGTGCCATCGACTACTCTCTGTGATAAGTTTCTGTCATTTTTTATTGAAAAGGTATCTGCACTTAGGCTAGCCCACACTAGTGCTAACCCAGATTCTGCCCCTCTTCTGTGCCCTGCTGTCCTCGACCACTTTGAGCCTGTAACGCTCTCTTCTCTCTCGGATGTAGTCAAGCACCTGCGGCCGACAAACTGTACCTCAGACAGCATTCCCTCTCGCCTTCTCAGAGATGTGTTTGATTCAGTTGGAGCAAGTATTTTATTACTTATTAATACCTCTCTTAGCTCAGGATGTGTCCCAGCTGCCTTCAAACATGCCGTGGTCCAGCCACTACTTAAAAAGAAAAATCTTGACCCCACCATTCTCGCAAATTTTAGGCCCATCTCCCAGCTACCTTTTTTATCTAAAGCCCTGGAGCGAGTAGTCTATGTCCAGCTGCAGTCTTTTTTAACCATGCATGGCATCCATGAAAAGTTTCAGTCTGGTTTCAAACCCATGCACAGCACTGAAACAGCCCTTTTAAGAGTTTTTAATGATCTCCTCCTAGCCGCCGACTCAGGTAGCCCAGCTGTCCTGGTGCTGTTAGACCTCACAGCTGCTTTTGACACCGTGGACCATAGCATCCTGTTGTCGCGGCTCGAACAGTCCGCTGGCATCACAGGCTCTGCTCTTGCATGGTTCAGGTCCTACCTCACAGACCGTAGCTTCTCAGTACAGCTAGGTGCATTCTCCTCTGCTAAAGCCCCTCTTACCTGTGGGGTTCCCCAAGGCTCTATTCTGGGCCCCATCCTTTTTCTATTATACATACTGCCCCTAGGTGCAATTCTCTCCAAGCACAACATCCCCTTCCACTGCTACGCTGATGACGTTCAGATGTATCTGCCCCTCAATGCTAATGTCAACTTACAGCAGCTGATGGACTGCTTAACTGAAATAAAATCCTGGCTGAGCCAAAACTTCCTCACCCTCAACGAGAGCAAGACCGAGGTCATCTTTTTTGGACCCCAACCTCCAGCCTCTCCCGTTGACATTCTTGGCTCCCTAAGTAACAACATCCTCCCCTCTGTCATGAACCTTGGAGTGACCTTCAATAGCGCTTTTAAATTTGATAAACAGGTCAGCAGCGTAGTCAAAACCTGCTTTTTTAAAATACGACTATTGGCAAAGACCAAGCCGTTTTTATCTTTTAAAGACTTAGAAAGGGTAATTAACGCCTTTGTGACATCGAGACTTGACTACTGTAATGCTTTGTATGTGGGCATGGATCAGGCATCCATAAAACGCCTGCAGCTAGTGCAGAACGCAGCTGCACGTCTCCTGACTGGCCACAAAAAGCGAGACCACATTACCCCTATTCTGGCCTCACTTCACTGGCTTCCAGTCCGGTTCAGAATTGATTTTAAACTCCTTTTATTTGTTTTTAAAGCCCTAAATGGGCTGGCTCCGGCCTACATAACTGAACTCCTCCAGCGCTACACCCCAGCCCGAGCTCTAAGGTCTGCCGACCAGCTGCTGCTGGTAGTGCCTAAAACCAGGCTGAAAACCAGAGGGCACCGTGCCTTCGCAGCAGCTGGTCCCAGGCTCTGGAACACTCTGCCCCTCCATGTGAGGTCGGCCCAGACACTAGGGGCTTTTAAATCCACCCTCAAGACGCACTTCTTCTCTCTGGCCTTTTAAATATGAGCAGAGCATGACATTTTGATTTTATATCTTAAACTGTGTCTGCTTTTATATTTGTTTTAATTTATTCTGTGATTGTTGTAATATGTTATTTATTTATTTGTATTCATGTACAGCACTTTGGCGCGACCGAAAATTGTTTAAATGTGCTTTATAAATAAAATTTGATTTGATTTGATTTGATACAACAGCTTGAGGTCAACTAAAATGAATACAAAGAGCGGCAAAAGTCCAAACAATGGCCTCCTGAGGAGCCGGAGCGGCAAAACTGTAAGGGTGTTACACCTCACACCCAACTCCTAAACAAACAGAATAACCATGCAAGTGTTCCGTCATTAGTTTTGAGTATTTAATTGTTGTGAGTGTCTAACAGATTTTATTTTGTCCTATGCGGTACGAATCGATGAAGTTTACATATATATTATCCTGCATAGGAATGTTATGACCTGTTATATTGGTGATAAAGTAAAGGCTGCACTAGAGGTCATTTTCAGTAAGACACTGAAAGCACAGTAGAAAGTGATGATGAAGTAATACAGCATTATTTTTCAATTTCAGGTCAAGTTTGATATTGCATATTTCCGATTTCTCTTAAAGCATATAACCAGCAAAACTTATTTCGTTCCATCAAAAGATCAGTGTGTGGATTTGATTCCCCCATGTATTAAATGTTGGGTTCTTAAACACTTCACAAACCCAGCACAATCTACCGCTTCTTCAGCCATGTGGATTCTTGAACCAAGTTAAGACTGCTACTTCAACATGCAAAAGGAAAGTTCGAAAACACAATTCTTAGTTTTAGGTGATTATACACTCGGGAAAACAGTTATGAATATTATAATTATTTTCTGCTCTACATTCTTAACACTGGTCCTTTAAATACAAGTCCGTTAAATGAAGCGTCAACAACAGGCTACCTAGAGCGAGCAGTTGCATGAGGATCGAGGTTTCAGATCATCATCACTTAGTCAGCAATATCAGCAGGGTGCTGAATCATGAATTATTTTACAGCTCTCGTTGGCTCTCCTGATTGTCCGTGTCCTCCTCATCTCTGCCACTACGAACCATTTTCTGTCCTTTTCTCTTTGCCATCTTCTTCTTCCTCATCACTGTCCTCCTCCTCGCTCTCAATGTACTGGTAGTTATTGCGGTTGGTGTTTACAAAAAGGTCGCTCTCGTCATCCTCAGAGTCACTAAAGTCTTCTTCGTCTTTATCCTCCGTGTCCTCTCTCTTTTCCTGCCCTTTTTTTGTCTTTTCCGGCTCCAGTGGCTCCTCTCTGAACCCCTCTGGCCTGAAGGAAGTAAAGGAAACACAAAACAACTCAGTTACTCTTGACAAACTAATTGGTGTTGTGTGTGTGTGTGTGTGTGTGTGTGTGTGTGTGTGTGTGTGTGTGTGTGTGTGTGTGTGTGTGTGTGTGTGTGTGTGTGTGTGTGTGTGTGTGTGTGTGTTCCCACTTACCAGAGCTGCAGTTTCTGCAGGTTCTGAATGTGATCTTTGTAGAGAATGAAGCTGATCTCTGCCTTCACCTTCTCTCCTTCCTCAATGGGATCCACTATCACATAGTCACCTTGGAGATTAGAAACATATATGAAATATGAACCAAAAAATAAATCTCATTAAAAATAAAATGAAAGAGATTTTTCTTTGAGCCCGTATACTAATTCCTACCCACGCTAGTGACTTATATTGCACATTTAGTTTGGATTTTATATCAATATCTATTCTCTTGTAAAAGCCCTAATTACAAAACAGCATTTTTTTAAACAGCCACAGACAACACAGGTAAAGACATTGTGTTAGCATACGTAAGCATTCGAAGCACATCGAAAACTCTGATAGTATATGAAAATATATACCATTCTCTAGAAAAATAAAGTATAGATGAGAGCAACGCTAACGTCACTTCCAGGCGAAATTAAGGCCCCATGTCATAAAGCTGACGAGTTATATATTGCACCTCAAACAACACAAACCCCAAGTTACAGTTTCTTTACTACCTCTACAGAAAAAAAGACATTAAAAGAAACGATATAATTCAGAAATCACAGTTTAAGTGTTAGCCCGGTTTAGACAAAACCCTGTATACCCATTGTTTAGCTACATACAGGATAGAAACTTTACAAATCCTTATGATATTGGAGGATTTTGAAATAGATCTATGAATTGCTATTAGCAATATCGAGCAGTTACTTTATGAGTGGATCACATCACAACAGCTTTTTGAGCTTTTTTGATGACTGAGCTCTGTCATGATCTATATTTTCAATCTAAACATCCATCACTTACCTTAGTCTAATATAGCTAAGAAACCGTTTTTATTGGGTCAACAGTTGACAGTAAAAGATATAGTAAAGCTAGGGTATAATACTAGAGTATTGCCTTATTGCGTTTATGTCCTAATTTTTCAGTGTTCATAGTGCAAGCTCATTTTGATTTTGTTCGGAGCCCAACATTACACTCAACTCATTTGGTTATTGCTGTAACTTTAATTATGAAACAAATGTCACATACATATTCAATTCAATGTGTGTTGAGTTCGTTATTAGCAGTTTATTGGTGTAGATGTTATGGCACCCTTGCTGTAGTATCGTAAGTAAGGGTGCCTGTGAGACACATACATTCTCTTCTGTGTCTTTTGCTCAAGTGTTTGTGAACCCCGGACTTACCTCTCTTGATCCAGAGGTTCTTGCGGAACTTGGGGGGCATGCTCACCAGGAACGTCACGCCCTGCGCCGTGACAGCTTCATGGAGGTTGTTACCACGGCTACCAGTAACCTACCCGTGGCAAAGGAGGGAGACAAGAGTGAGGATAGGGTCTTGCATCGATGAGGGTGGTTATTTACAGTCAGTGCGTTAAATCCAAAGCAGTCTTCACACAGTTCACCTTCACTATCTGCTGGTTCTCTGTGGGAGTGACAAAGTCTCCAAGAACTTCCTTCACAACATGCTTGCGTTTGGTGGCCTGTGACATTATCAAAGGTGAGCTTCAGGTTCCTCCACCAGCTGAGAAAAGAGAGTTTAAAGTAATGGGTAGCATTAATGAATCATTATGATATATTATTATAAGTTAAGCAACCCAGTAGTATATAAAGTAATTCA
>CALSBZ010026827.1:0-11869 GCA_943591055.1 Gobionotothen gibberifrons
AGCGTCACAACTGCACGCCACGGGACCCTGACCAAGCGTCGCTCCTGAACGATTATGGAGTGAGACTGTGTTGCCCTGGCACACATACACACATTGTTGTATCCTAACAGTCGTGCACACACACATCCATTTATATTCATGTGCGCAAACAAGTAAACACACAAAAGCTTGTACATATAACGCTGCAAAAAACGGCATGTCTCATTTAGCGTGGCGTAGCTTACAGATCGATGAAATCTGATCGTTCTTACAGACTACAATCACAAAAGCTTGTACATATAACGCTGCAAAAAACGACACTTAGCTACAGAAGATTACGTTTGTTATTATTACTTACTCAATATGATTTTAGAGGATACAAAATACTAATAAATAGGAGAATAAATACATGTGTTATCCTATAGTGTAGCTTTACAGCCTTCACACAAATCGCCATTACGGCAGTATGTCTGAACATGTTAGCAATTGCCTGATAATTTAAATAAAAGCAAAGACTGCGGAGCGTACAAAATGAAATAAAATGTTACAAAAACATAAAAAGACCTACTAACCGATTACTGTTTTGGGTTTGAGGCTACAAATACGGCGACGCTACATGCTACATGCTACATGCTACAAGCTAGAGATAGCTTTATCAGGAAAAACACCACTAAATAAAAACGTACAGCTTCAACATTGGATGTGGCCTGGTCCCGGATGGTGGGTATTGATCCCGGTTTTAGCCTTAGTCTGGAGGCAAATCCTTTTTTTACTTGAGTGAAGTTCGTAAACAAGTCTGGTAAAATGTGTCGAACACACACGCAGAAAACTGCTGGAGTCTTCTGGCACATTTCCCTGGAAAATGAACTCTAGCCACAGATTATTTTCTTTTTCCAGAGACGGCAGTGCATGCAGTATTTTGTCCCTGTCACGATTATTGCAGCCAACAACAACGCAATATCTAGCTCTATTACACATCCTGGCAAGAGCAGGCAAAACCACAGATGTGACTGGGGAAATGTAGCCTGCCGACAGCCTATATGCGAATTACAGGTTGGGCAATGGCCGTGGCCGTGGCCCAACCTCTCATTCCCCTGATAGGTGGAGAGTTGACCAATCAGGCGGAGTGCACCTATAATACATCATAGAGGAGCAAATCAAAAATCCACTTGTATCAAATCCGTTGCAGATAGAGATTTGGGTATGGAGGAAAAGAGAGAGGGTTGTGTTTTCTGACACTTTGTGAGTTCCCTGGAACACCGGGGACACATATGTATCTATAAAATACATCACAAAGTGCATTTTGCATGATAGGTCCCCTTTAAAGGCATGCTTTTGTATTATGTGGTTATTCCACAAGAGCCGTCCTTACTTATAAATACATTTTTATACACATTTTTCAAAAGTATTCAAACAATTCTATTATAAAGATAAGAACCAATTACCTTTTTGGTCTTGACATATGATAATATAAAATGTAGCTTTCAAAAACTGAATTTGGAATTAATAATTTTGATTACTTTAGCAAAATATTGTATTCAAAATATTGTATTAGTTTTCAAAATGTCCCCAGTTTTTATTGCCTTTCTCAAAGAAATAATACTATACAAAAAAGTATAAAATGATGCAAATGTAAAAAAGCCCAAGAATTTTGCAAGTTTCTTGGCACTTTCATTTCTGAATGACCACTTTTTTTTCTGTTCAAATGCCCTCAGCTTATTTTTTTTAATGTTTATGATGAACATTGATGTGTATGTGCCTTATTCTGTATTTTACATAATTGTTTCAATAAAGATTTACCACATTTCTTAAAAATATAGTTAAATACAAATAAAATAGTGAATAGATAATTGTGGTATAGCGTCATAACTGAATTAACAAACTCTGACCAGAAGGAAATATTAGCTCCACCTGAAAAAAGGACTGTTACACCTTAGTTAGGGTTTACAAACACATATATTCAAGGAATCTTCCTCAAGTATTAATTTAGTTCATTAAAGTGTACTTTATTTTTCTTCACAGCATATTCTGAAACGGCAGATCCTGGAGAGACTCCTGTCGAAGTTTGAGCTTGCACTCATTCCAGCAAAAAAGTGCCAAGAAACTTGCACAATTCTTGGGCTTTTTTACATTTGCATAATTTTATACTTTTTTTGTATAGTATTGTTTCTTTGAGAAGGGCAATAAAAACTGGGGACATTTGGAAAAAGCGACATATGTGAATACAATATTTTGCTAAAGTAATCAAAATGATTAATTCCAAATTCAGTTTTTGAAAGCTACATTTTATATTATCATATGTCAAGACCAAAAAGGTAATTGGTTCTTATCTTTATAATAGAATTGTTTGAATTCTTTTGAAAAATATGTATAAAAATGTATTATCTAAAAAACTCAATCCATTTATAAGTAAGGACGGCTCTTGTGGAATAACCACAGAATACCCTAACCCTAGTGCCTTTAATTAAAACAATCATTAGTAAAGTAAAGTAACTTACATGAGACCTTTCCACAGCCATATTTCATCACGTTGGAGAGGGACAAACAGTACTTCTTGGTTTAAATCCAGACAACAGCCAATCATAAAAGAGGAGGGGTGTAACCAATTAGATTTGGCGTTACTGGGACACGGTACGCCCACTTCGTAAAATGTCTCCGCGAGTGAGAGCAGAATAGACTATTCGACTGCAACCCAGGCCAGAGTTTCATGAGCAGAAGAGCAGGAATTGCTCGCGAGAGCGCAGGAGACCAAGGAGAGCTCATGTAGATGCTGCACATGCTCAGGGCATGTTTCTCCCCTGCAGGCTTCAATATTGCTCTGGCGCGAGTGCCGTTTTAGTGATCACGAAAATAATATACGTCCGCGGCTGTTTGACTTGTGCTCGTGTGGATCTCATATGCCCTCGTGATTTATGACAGAGATTTGCCGCCATAAAGGACCCCTGAAACAAGGTATGCTTTCAAACAAAATATTTGTATTCCACAAAATGTCAACAAGGTATCCCATTCACGCAGGGGCGGATCTAGACAAATATCCATGGGGTGGCAAGAGGGTGGCAGGAGATTTTGAGGGGTGGAATCCCCTGGCAGAAGTATATGCTGATTTAATCGCAGTCACATCAATCAATGTTAACTTGGAAAGCCACAATATTAATATTTTAACTCGATAACATTAGGTGACATTATTGTGGCACATCAGTAAAGCCTTACATATAAATATATAAGGTGGCAGACATAATTTAATGAATTGTAACTGAACAATAACTGAATGAGTTTGTTTCACTCTTAGACCAGGGGTACCAAATCTATGCAGACTGCTGCAATAAGTACATTAATTAACTGTCTCATCGATGTTTGTCTGAATGAATATGATACTACTAACAATCATATTATTCCTATCAGCTGTCAATCACTGTTATGATTCACATATTCATTTATTGTTGAATAAACTATATTTTTTGGAGGAGTTAATGATGAATGTTGGAAATTGGAAAGACAAGTAATTACTATCATGTATCAAAATTCAAAAGATTCAAAGGAACAGTTCAGCGCCCCACGACTTTACTGCAAACAGTTACAACATTGACTTTACATCAGAAAGAACAAACATTAAATAAGTGACTAACTGCATCAGTTAGGGTTAAAAAATGTGTATTCAGCTAAAACATATACATCGCTGCAGTTATTATCCAGTGGAAAGTCCTTACCTACTGGCCTAGTTAAATTAAAGTGGGTACTTTTTTTTGGCTGGGCAGTGTAGTTTTACACACCGTCTTATTTTACTTTCTCAGGACTTAAAACAGTTTTTTTGGGGGCAGACCCCCACAAAGAAAAAAAAAATATATTTACACACGTAAGGTCATCATCGTAACAGTTTGTTATGCTCATCGAGTCATCCGTGAGCAGAGCATCAAGTTGGCATGCCTATAACAGCTGAATGCGGCGATTACCATTTTGTTCAGCAAAACACCTCAAAACTGATTAAGATCAACAGCTTTAGTGCGTTTTGATTCAATGCTGAGTACAGCCAAACTTGACAGTCTCTTCTCTGTCATTGTAGACCGCAAATACCTCATTCCTTCCGACTACTTGGATCCGAATGCTTCTCGTTTTGCGCCGTCCCCCGTTCAAATGAATTCGCAGCCAATCATATTTCCAAGCTCGCGCCAGGGCCGGGGGAGGGGTTACAAGGCTCACGTATTGTGCTGCATTCACTTGCACTCGGACATTAGAGACTTTCTCTCATAAATGTCCGATGAGCCACCATTTTTCTTTCAAAACAAAGATGCCAACTGGGGTGGCAAGGCTATTTTTTCCCCCGGTAGATCCGCCCCTGCATTCACGTAATTAATGAGTTTCTGGGGTCGTGCCCAGTAAAGGGAAAAGACCAAAAAAAAAGGTTCCCGGGGTAAAGTTCATTCATTTCTGTTCGTTAAGTTCAGTTCGTAAAGCTCAGTTCAATCCTACCACCATGTGGCAGGGAGTGTAGGTTATTCCAATGGTAGCTCGCCATTAAGTTCCAGGAAAGGTCATCAGGTGCGGCAAGCACCTGGCAAACAAAAAAACATATATCCACAAAAAACCTGACCGCTGATTGCATCAATTGTTAACAAAACAGGAATCATAAAGTATCGTGTAGAACTCGTGTAGGAATTAGTAGAATCGTGGAGGAATCACTGTATGTAGCTTAGCACACAACTAGCATCACAAACGCCGACCAGCAAGGGAAGCGGAAGTGACCTGGCTGCTAATACTGAGCTACGGGAGCCTGCTAGGATTGACTGCGCAGTTCAGTGTGTTTTTAACCTGTTTACATAAGACTTTAGTAAACCAAATCTAAACACCAACAACATTGGATGACATGAGTGAATCCAAATGTTCAGCTTTAAAGCTAATTATGTCATCAGACAGTGCTCTAAGGTGAGTGACTTGCATTTCTAGCAAGACCAGAGACTGTCCTGAACATTTTGATATGTAACACATGGGGTGCCATGTTAAACAAATACATTTTAAAGGTAATTTAAGGAAACATCTACAAATCGAGAAAATACCCTTAGACTCCAGAGGGTTAAAGACCAATCTTTATTTTAAGGTGCCTCTTAACCTGAGATATTAGTTATACAGTATATATAGCAGGGTTGCCAACTCTCACGGATCTGGCGTGTGACACACGCTTTCACTCTCAATCTCACGCTCTCACGCTGCCCAAACTATTCTCACACCAAAAACAAGATGAACCGGCGATCATTTTTGGTTAGTTATTTACAATGTTGAGTTGCGCATATGTGTAATTAAACCCATGATATCAAAATCTCACTGCAGCCAGGCACCCAAAGGTGGCAACCCTGATATAGTATTGACAATCTAAAAAAACTGAGCAACTCAACAGTTAACTTTATATTTCTTATTGTCTAAAGCATTTATTGCTTTAATTTTTCCCCTCTCGTATTCACAGTGTGGACGGATTGAGTGTCCAGAGAGCGACAGGGACTTCAGGGGGAAACCTCAGTGTGATGGACATCCTGTCTGTTAGTTTTGAGAGGATTGAGGGAGTGTAGATGTGGAAATAGGTGCATTCGATCAGCTGACAGTGTTTTTCGCCACACTTTATAAGCCTATAACCACACCTTCTCTGAGGTGCAGCGCCACAAACAAATGATGGTCCTGATAGACAAAACCATTCGCTGTGCAGATCTTTGCAATAAAAGTAGTTTCTTAGTGAATGTCCTGTACTGGTCTTAAAATCTCATAACATCCGCTTTTCATTTTCCTCTTGGCTTTTCTTCTTGAACCTCAGAGAAGGAGAACATGTTGAATCGTGTCTTTCAGGCATGTCCTTTCCTAACAGAAATGACAGGAAACATAAAACACATTATTGCAGAACAAGTGTGTTATTTATGAAAGAGGTGTATTTGTGTGTTTAGGGGCTGTAGATATAATAATTTTTTTATTGTAATGTTTTTTTTATTTCAACAGTGAGCTATAAAAGACAATCAGATGACAACATTGATATTTATTTTATTGTCAAAATAATATTTAACTGTAGAATCAGGCTGTCTGGTTGTCTCACTGAAATAATAACTTTTACCACATTTTTTATAGACAATATTGAAAGATAAATAGTAGGGGTGCACCGAATGGGAAATTCTTGGCCGAAACCGATACCGAAAATAGGAAACAGTTGGCCGAAAACCGAATGCCGAAAATGATTAATAGAAATATATATATATGTAATGTATACATTTTTTTTTTTTTACCCCTCTCTGAAGAACCAGCACCTTACCGTGGTAGAGAGGTTTGTGTGCCCTGATGAACCTGTGGGCTGTGTTGTCTGGAACCTTGTGTTCCTGATAGGGTCTCCCATGGCAAATTGGTCTCAGGCAAGGGGCCAGACTAAGATTGGTTCAAAAAGACCTCATGATAGAAAAAACAAGAAGTGAGGATACCCGGCCCGGAGGAAGCCCGGGGTCCCCTTCTGGAGCCAGGCCCAGAAGGAGGACTCGTCGGCGAGCGTCTGGTGGCCGGGCTTGCCACGGAGCCCGGCCGGGCACAGCCCGAAAAGGCAACGTGGACAACACCTCCGCTTCTCCGTCCCGCGGGCCCACCACCTACGGGAAACAGCGATGGGGTCGGGTGCGCTGCCAAAAGGGTGGCAGTGAAAGCAGAGGGTCTCGACGGACCAGACCCGGGCGACAGAAGCTGGCTTTGGGGACGTGGAACGTCACCTCTCTGGGGGGGAAGGAGCCGGAGCTTGTGCGGGAGGTGGAGCGGTACCAGTTGGATCTGGTTGGGCTCACCTCTACGCACAGCGTCGGCTCTGGAACCTTACTTCTGGATAGGGGTTGGACTCTATTCTTCTCCGGAGTTGCTCAAGGTGTGAGGCGCCGGGCGGGTGTGGGGATACTCACAAGTCCCCCGGTTGGGTGCTTCTTTGTTGTAGTCTACCCCAGTGGACGAGAGGGTCGCCTCCCTACGCCTGCGGGTTATGGGGGGGAAAACTCTGACTGTTGTGTGTGCTTATGCACCAAACAACAGTTCAGAGTACACGGCCTTCTTGGAGACCCTGGAAAGAGTCCTGTATGGGGCTCCTGAAGGGGACTCTTTAATCTTGCTGGGAGATTTCAACGCACATGTGGGCAACGATGGAGACACTTGGAGGGGCGTGATTGGGAGGAACGGCCCCCCTGATCTGAACCGGAGTGGTGGTTTGTTACTGGACTTCTGTGCTAGTCATGGATTGGCCATAACTAACACCATGTTCGAACATAAGGATGCTCATAAGTGTACGTGGTACCAGAGCACCCTAGGCAGAAGGTCCATGATCGATTTCATTATCGTATCATCGGACCTGAGGCCGTATGTTTTGGACACTCGGGTAAAGAGAGGGGCGGAGTTGTCAACTGATCACCATCTGGTGGTGAGTTGGGTCGAGTGGCGGGGGAAGCCTCTGGATAGACCTGGTAAGCCCAAACGTGTAGTTCGGGTGAACTGGGAACGTCTGGAGGAGGCCCAAGTTCAGGAGGCCTTCAACTCACACCTCCGGCGGAGCTTTTCGGGCATTCCTGTGGAGGTTGGGGACATTGAACCAGAGTGGTCGGTGTTCAAAGCCTCTATTGCCGAAGCCGCGGCGGGGAGCTGTGGTCTCAAGGTCTTAGGTGCCTCAAGGGGCGGTAACCCTCGAACCTCCTGGTGGACACCGGTGGTCAGGGAAGCCGTTCGACTGAAGAAGGAGGCCTTCAGGGATTTGTTATCCCGGGGGACTCCCGAGGCAGTAGCAAGGTACCGACAGGCCCGAAGGGCAGCAGCCTCAGCCGTGGCCGAGGCAAAGCAGCGGGTGTGGGAGAAGTTCGGAGAAGACATGGAAAAGGACTTTCGGGCGGCACCAAAGTTGTTCTGGAAAACTGTCCGACACCTCAGGAGGGGGAAGCAGGGAACCATCCAAGCTGTGTACAGTAAGGATGGGACGTTGTTGACCTCAACTGATGGAGTGTTGGGCCGTTGGAAGGAACACTTTGAGGAACTCCTGAACCCGACAACTCCGCCCTCTATGTTAGAGGCAGAGCTGGAGTATGACGGGGGATCAACACCAATCTCCCGGGGGGAGGTCGCTGAGGTAGTCAAACAACTCCACAGTGGCAAAGCCCCGGGGGTGGATGAGATCCGCCCAGAAATGCTGAAGGCTCTGGGTGTTGAGGGACTGTCATGGTTGACACGTCTCATCAACGTTGCGTGGAAGTCGGAAACAGTACCGAAGGAGTGGCAGACCGGGGTGGTGGTTCCCCTTTTCAAAAAGGGGGATCAGAGGGTGTGTGCCAATTACAGAGGCATCACACTACTCAGCCTCCCCGGGAAAGTTTACTCTAAGGTACTCGAAAGGAGGGTCAGGCCGATTGTCGAACCTCAGATTGAGGAGGAACAATGCGGATTCCGTCCTGGTCGTGGAACAACGGATCAGCTTTTTACTCTCGCAAGAATCCTGGAGGGGGCCTGGGAGTACGCTTATCCAGTCTACATGTGTTTTGTAGACTTGGAGAAGGCGTATGACCGGGTTCCCAGGGAGTTACTGTGGGAGGTGCTGCAGGAGTATGGGGTGAGGGGGTATTTACTCAGGGCCATCCAATCTCTGTACTCCCAAAGCGAGAGCTGTGTCCGGATCCTCGGCAGTAAGTCGGACCTATTTCCGGTGAGGGTTGGCCTCCGCCAGGGCTGCGCTTTGTCACCAATCCTGTTTGTAATATACATGGATTGGATTTCGAGGCGTAGTCGGGGGGGAGGGGGTCTGCAGTTCGGTGGACTAACGATTGCACCACTGCTTTTTGCAGATGATGTAGTTCTGATGGCTTCATCGGTCTGCGACCTTCAGCACTCACTGGATCGGTTCGCAACCGAGTGTGAAGCGGCTGGGATGAGGATCAGCACCTCCAAATCTGAGGCCATGGTTCTCAGCAGGAAACCGATGGACTGTCCACTCCAAGTAGGGAATGAGTCCTTACCCCAAGTGAAGGAGTTCAAGTATCTCGGGGTCTTGTTCTCGAGTGGGGGAACAATGGAGCGTGAGATGGGCCGGAGAATCGGCGCAGCGGGAGCGGTACTGCAGTCGCTTTACCGCACCGTTGTGACGAAAAGAGAGCTGAGCCAGAAGGCAAAGCTCTCTGTCTACCGGGCCATTTTCGTTCCTACCCTCACCTATGGTCATGAAGGATGGGTCATGACCGAACGAACGAGATCGCGGATACAAGCGGCCGAGATGGGTTTTCTCCGCAGGGTGGCTGGCGTCTCCCTTAGGGATAAGGTGAGAAGTTCAGTCATCCGGGAGGGACTCGGAGTTGAACCGCTCCTCCTTCGCGTCGAAAGGAGCCAGCTGAGGTGGTTCGGGCACCTAGTTAGGATGCCACCTGGGCGCCTCCCTAGGGAGGTGTTCCAGGCACGTCCAGCTGGGAAGAGACCAAGGGGTAGACCTAGGACCAGGTGGAGGGATTATATCTCTTCGCTGGCCTGGGAGCGCCTTGGGATCCCCCAGTCAGAGCTGGTTGATGTGGCCAGGGAAAAGAAAGTTTGGGGCTCTCTGCTGGAACTGCTACCTCCGCGACCCGACCACGGATAAGCGGGAGAAGATGGATGGATGGATGGACATATTTTACCAATGTTGTTCAGCTACCTGATTATGGAAAAAGAGATGATTATGGCAAAACTTAACTTAAATAATAATCACTATTATGGGTCCATAAAACATTTATTCAGCACTTTTGAATGCATACAGTACATTAATTCCATGTCAAGTGCATTTTCATTTCTCTGTAGGATAACATTCAGTGCATTCAGAACAAAGCCAAGGTGCTTTAAAACTGCATAAACATCTAGGCCAGTAGGCCTACAACAAAATAGTGTAAATAAAGACTGTAACAGCCAGGCCTTCAACAACAACAAATGCACCTATAAGTGCATGCATACAAATGTGCAAACTGGATGAATCCACATGAATGTAACTATTTACAAATGAAATTACAATTGAATTTCAAGAATCTGTAAATAAGGCTGTCTGTCCTCATAAGCAAAGTAGTAAACATTGTATAAAGATACATAAAGTGAAAACTGGATACAAAATCCACAATCAATTACAAATTAAATTACAATTTCAAGAATCTGCTAATAAGGTGGTCTGTCCTCATGAGCAATGTAAACAACATTGTATCATTTAGATACCGAAAGTACAATATATTGAACACTGTGCTGCTGTCATTTCCCCCTAATGATAACCTGAGATGGTGAATTATAACTCACATAACTTTTTTACCTTTTCAAAAAGGTCCGCCACAGAAGGAGTCGGGGTGCTGGGAAGGACTTTGTTTTTCTGTGCGCTGGTGATTTGATCATACTCCGCATATTTGTCCGGGTGTTTTGATTTCAAGTGGTGGAGTAATCCCGAAGTGGTGAAAGTCTTTGCAGTTACACCCCCTCGAGAAATGTCAGCTGAACACGTTTTACAAATCGCAATCCGCGCCTCTTTCTCTGATATTTTGAAATATCTCCAAGCGGCAGACATGTTGGCTGTGAGCCAGCCGCGAGCATGGTCGCGCGCCGTGCTTTTCGCCGCGTCATCACAACAACACGTTAGGTTACCAACGTAACCCTGTTCTCTGACATTCCGAAAGCCGAAAGGGCCTTTTTAACCATTTTCGGCCGATAGTTTTCGGTGGCCGATTATTCGGTCCATCCCTAATAAATAGTAGCAGTTCTCACTATGTGTTAAATAATCTTTGTCTTCAATACATTAAATTAGAAGGCTGACAAAAAAGTAATATTGATTGTTAACATCTAAATGTAACCTTTTGCATGGAAAAAACCCTCAACTTCACTGATGTGTAGGTGATCTAGTATTTAGTATTGTTTAATGGAATGTATATCACTGTATTAAAGTCAATACTTCATTTATTTAAGCCAATATCTTTCTTGATTCTTTGTACAGTATGAAAAAAAGAGTCTTTGTACCTGTGCTGAAGTTCACTGCTGTGAGGAGAGTTCTGTCTCTCACTCTCTGGTCCAGCCTGTCTGCATCACCTGGACACTTTAAACAAACAGATATATATGTAAAGTACCATGTGTACAAACAATATAACTTATTCTCTTCTGTTGAACATGTTGGATTGTGTATTGTCCGAGTCAGGGTCCTTTTTATTTTACTGTAACTTTGGAAGAACAAATTAAATGCAATGAATAAGCTTAATTTTAACTGAAGCACACCTAATGTCAGATACAGTGGGGCAAACAAGTATTTAGTCAGCCACCAATTGTGCAAGTTCTCCCACTTAAAAAGACGAGAGGCCTGTAATTTTCATCCTAGGTATACCTCAACTATGAGAGACAGAATGAGAAGAACAAAAATCCAGAAAATCACATTGTCTGATTTTTAAAGAATTTATTTGCAAATTATGGTGGAAAATAAGTATTTGGTCAATAACAAAAGTTCATCTCAATACTTTGTTATATACCCTTTGTTGGCAATGACAGAGGTCAAACGTTTTCTGTAAGTCTTCACAAGGTTTGCACACACTGTTGCTGGTATTTTGGCCCATTCCTCCATGCAGATCTCCTCTAGAGCAGTGATGTTTTGGGGCTGTCGCTGGGCAACACGGACTTTCAACTCCCTCCAAAGATTTTCTATGGGGTTGAGATCTGGAGACTGGCTAGGCCACTCCAGGACCTTGAAATGCTTCTTACGAAGCCACTCCTTCGTTGCCCGGGCGGTGTGTTTGGGATTATTGTCATGCTGAAAGACCCAGCCATGTTTCATCTGCAATGCCCTTGCTGATGGAAGGAGGTTGTCACTCAAAATCTCACGATACATGGCCCCATTCATTCTTTCCTTTACACGGATCAGTCGTCCTGGTCC
>CALSBZ010026839.1:8910-24614 GCA_943591055.1 Gobionotothen gibberifrons
ACAAGATCTGAGTACTTCTACTTTTACTCAAGTACAAGAACTGAGTACTTCTACTTTTACTCGAGTACAAGTTCTGAGTACTTCTACTCAAGTACAAGATCTGAGTACTTCTACTTTTACTCAAGTACAAGACCTGAGTACTTCTACTTTTACTAAATTACTAGATCTGAGTACTTCTACTTTTACTAAAGTACAAGATCTGAGTACTTCTACTTTTACTGAAGTACAAGACCTGAGTACTTCTACTTTTACTAAAGTACAAGATCTGAGTACTTCTACTTTTACTGAAGTACAAGACCTGAGTACTTCTACTTTTACTAAAGTACTAGATCTGAGTACTTCTACTTTTACTAAAGTACAAGATCTGAGTACTTCTACTTTTACTCAAGTACAAGATCTGAGTACTGTTACGCCCAGACCTAGGGGAACCTAGGCGCAGCATAAAATGCACTCTCCGCACTTTTCCCACTCCCAAGAACACGGACCCCAAAACAGAGAAAGCGTTTGGTAAATTTATTTACCCAAAATTATTACACACAGGTGTAGCAAAACCACAAAACAAAGAAAGCTTTTAACACAAAATCTTACCTATCAAATGAAAAAATAAACGTACAAAAATCTTACCTACTCTAATGCAAAAAACAGGAGAAAACGAATTATCCAAAAAAAAAAAAGGGTTTTGCACTCCTAAGAAAAAAATAACGCGTGTCTAAAAAGACAGGTTTAGTAGCTTTTCTACACAGTCTCACAACACGAGAGAAGGACCGGCATACGGTATAAATAAACACTCAGCGTAACAGGACAGACATCGCAACGCAAATTTGTGTTGGGAGTAGGAGAAGTCTAGTCGGAGAGAGACCGAGAAACTGCATGGCTGCAGCTCAAATGCTCCCCTCTTCTTCAGGTGGACCAATCAGCAGGTTGAAGGTAGCTAATCAGTTAACGGGCACCACCTGTTGCTCACACACACACACACACACACACACACACACACACACACACACACACTCACAGACACAGGAGGAGGGAAAAATGTCCACACACATGACCTAACGACCCAGGGTCGTAACAGTACTTCTACTTTTACTCAAGTACAAGATCTGAGTACTTCTCCTACCTCTGCATATTACAGTAAAGATATCTGCCAGCTAGTATGTGGTTGTTCCTTCTGAAGTCTTCATATCCAGAATGCTTTAGTTGTGTTTGCGTTGGTGTCGAGTGAAGCATTGACGGGTGTCTACTCTTGTATCAACTTTTATTGGCTCACTGTGTCATTGGATCTTCTTCCAGGTGTTTTTTTGAAGTGTGCATTAACACTGACAGTATAAATACTGTACAGATCTTAAGCTCAGGGGAACATTAGTTATGCAAAGACAACTTACAGAAGATAGTCAAGATGTCTGATGGCTAGAATTGTTGTCTTTATGTCCAGGATTCTTCCTGGTTCATCTGTTCTTGGATAAGTATCGAGTTGTGCAGCGTAGACATCAAGCTGTTTTATTAAAATCATAACTTTTTAAACCCTGTACAACATTTTCCTGATTCTTTCATGTTTGCTTCTCTTCCAGCAGATAGTGGTCTGCAGGAGGTTTTATATGAACATAGGCTCAGTCTGAGGAGGAGATGTGAACGTGTGACTGAAGAAACTGACCAAAGTGAAACGCTCCTCAACACCATCTACACTGAGCTCTACATCACACAAGGCCAGAGTGAAGAGGTTAACACCCAACATGAGGTGAGGCAGCTGGAGACAGCTTCCAAGAAAGAGACCCTCCATGACACTCCAATCAAGTGCCAGGACATCTTTAAAGCCTTACCTGACCAACAGACTCACATCAGAGTTGTCCTGACCAACGGAGTCGCTGGAGTTGGAAAAACCTTCTCTGTGCAGAAGTTCACTCTGGACTGGGCCGAGGGTTTGGAAAACCAAGATGTCAGTCTGGTGATCCCGCTCTCCTTCAGGGAGCTGAACCTGATCAAAGGTGAGCAGTACAGTCTTCTCAGGCTGCTCCATGTTTTCCATCCAACCTTACAGAAGGTCACAGCAGAGCAGCTGGCTGTCTGTCAAGTGCTGCTCATCTTTGACGGCCTGGATGAAAGCAGACTTTCTCTGGACTTCAGAAACAATGAGGTTGTGTCTGATGTCTCAAAGCAGTCCTCAGTCAACGTGCTGCTGACAAACCTCATCAGGGGGAAGCTGCTTCCCTCGGCTCTCGTCTGGATAACTTCCAGACCTGCAGCGGCCAATCAGATCCCTCCTGAGTGTGTGGACAGGGTAACAGAAGTACGAGGCTTCACTGACGCCCAGAAGGAGGAGTACTTCAGGAGGAGATCGAGTGATGAAGACCTGTCCAGCAGAATCATCTCTCACATCAAGAGCTCCAGGAGTCTCCACATCATGTGTCTGATCCCAGTCTTCTGCTGGATCACTGCTGCAGTTCTGGACCACATGTTGACTACAGACCAGAGAGGAGGGCTGCCCCAGACCCTCACTGACATGTACTCACACTTCCTGCTGGTCCAGACCAAGAGGAAGAAGCAGAAGTATGAAGAGGGACATGAGACGAGTCCACAGCAGCTGACGGAGGCTGACAGGGAGCTTCTTCTGAAGCTGGGGAGGCTGGCGTTTGAACATCTGGAGAAAGGAGACATCATGTTCTACCAAGAAGACCTGGAGCGCTGTGGTCTTGATGTCACCGAGGCCTTGGTGCACTCAGGAGTTTGTACAGAGATCTTCAAAAGAGAGAGTGTGATCTTCCAGAAAACAGTCTACTGCTTTGTTCATCTGAGCGTTCAGGAGTTTCTGGCTGCAGTCTACATGTTGCACTGTTACACCAACAGAGACACAGCGGTGCTGAAGGACTTCCTGCAGGAAGACTTGGACTATTACCTAGGTGATGGCAGTGATCAGGATTACCCATCCCTGGATGTCTTCTTAAAGGGAGCCATGAAGAAATCCCACAAAAGTAAAAATGGCCATCTGGACCTGTTTGTCCGCTTTCTCCACGGCCTCTCTCTGGAGTCCAACCAGAAAAACCTAGGAGGCCTGCTGGGTCAAACAGACAACCGTCCAAAGATCATCCAGAGAGCCATCAACAACCTGAAGGAGATGAACAGTGATAAAATCTCTCCTGGCAGGAGCATCAACATCTTCCACTGTCTGACAGAGATGAACGACCTCTCAGTACATCAGGAGATCACAGAGTTCCTGAAAAAAATATCAAAGAAGAGACTCTCTGAGATCCACTGCTCTGCTCTGGCCTACATGCTGCAGATGTCAGAGGAGGTTTTGGATGAGTTGGACCTGGAGAAGTACAACACATCAGATGAAGGACGACGGAGACTGATTCCAGCTGTGAGGAACTGCAGAAAGGCCAAGTAAGTCCAGATGTGATTGTCCGGTGCCAGACACGGTATCAAACGGGCCCCTGGGCCATATTTCTAAAGACCGTGGTATTGATAAGCTCCGACGTTATCGGTTTTGTTATCGGTACTGGAGAAATTAAAAAATATATATTAAACAGATCTCATATGTATTATTGCTACATAAACGTTACCTTGCACATATTATCGAACCATCTCTGTTTTTAACTTGCAAATCATTATTTCTGCTCTCATCACTCCACAAGAGCGATCTCTCTCTCTTTCTCTCTCTCTCTCTCTCTCTCTCTCTCTCTCTCTCTCTCTCTCTCTGTCTCTGACTCGCTGCAGCGCCGTCAGCACACAGAGCGTCCAAAAGTTTCACTCTACAGGCTCAATGCAGACAATGCTCGTTTGCCACTCGTGTTTTCCATCTGTCCAAACATCTTGCCAAAAGGCATCGTATTCAGAAAAGCAACATTTTTCGACTTCCATAATTCGTAGCTCAAATTACGAGTAAGGTTACAACGTCAGGTGTGCAGAAGTGGGAGAAGTTAAGTAGTCAGATCTTGTACTTGAGTCAGCGTTTCCGCCAGGGGGGCGTCTTGCTGTCATTTGTCATTTGTCCAAAAATATTAATAATTAGAGAGAAGATCGAGAGTTTTTATCGCTTGAAATGACGAAAAGGAAAAAGGACAAGGACATCCCTCTGTTGGAGGGGCAAAGGAGTCTGGTGGGATTCTTTTTGGAGTATTGAAGATCGTTTACCCGACATTGGCGGTGCCTGTCGCAGGACAACACGGAACGTGCGCAATTTGGACACGATGAGTGGTGCTAGTGGAGCACGCGCGTGAGCTTCGAGCACCAGAGCCTCGCAGCGGCGAAACTGAGGCTCCGTGGTAAACTGTAGAAATATGAAGAGCCGTTTGGGAGCTGACACAGCCGGCGCTTTAAGAGAGCCGAGCCAAATGATCCGGCTCACTAACGTAAAGAGACAGTTTCTATAAGGGACTGCGCAAGGTAGATGGCCATTTTAGCCTGCCCCAACAAAAAATTCAAAAGCTGACTTTTACACTTTTGCTTCTGACTGTACCTACAACCCAAAATGAACATTGACTAGAAAAAAACACATTAAACAAAATCAACATCTGAGTGAGTAACTGAAAAAGACAAAAGAGTCGACCACATTCTGTAAAACAATGAAAACATTTTTCCCTCTGCACACAGAAAGGACAAGCGTCAGACACTGTAGGGTTGATCACTGAAACAAACGCATTTACAGCTACCGCAGCATGGAGAACCCTCCACTGGAGGTCCCCACCCCTCTTAGTCAGCGGAGGCTTGTAGAGCACTCTCCACTCAGGCCTCTGAGCCTCCGTCAGGCCCAGGTGGGCTCTCCACCGGGTGTCCACTCGCTCCTGGAGTCTGCTCTGATTCAGCACCTTTGTCACCAAATAATAAAATGTTTTGTGGACTTGGTGCTAAACTTTAAATCAGTAACATTGTCCAACTTTAACAAAAAACCCTCACAACTGAGATCAGGAAAACCTTGCATCTCTGGAAAAGAGTCATTGTCATTTGTGAACTGCAGTCCGTTACAGTGAGCAGCGATCAGCGCCAGCTCTGACTGGCTGAGCTGCTGCTTCCAGCTCTGCAGCAGGAGGCTGACCACCCGGACTGACCTGAGGCTCAGACGTGAGGCCAGGCCTGCAAAGTTGTCCAGACGGGGGCCACACACCTCCACCACCTGGCCCAGCATGAGGATCCTCTCCTCACAGAGTCTCTGTTGTAGAGAAGGCCCTACTCCACACACAAACCGAGATCCACGGACCACCGGCTCTCTGAGGAGCCAGAACAGTGATCCACAGCACTCTGGTCTCTCTTTTCTGAGTAGTCCCCACACCTTGAAGAGACCTCTATAGAAACCAGAGAGATTGTTCGGCGTAATCCTTTTAGGTCCATTAGGAACAGCGACTCAGCCAGACCCAGCCCACCACAGTGCTCCAATAAGGCCCGAGCTACGGGTCTCCAGACCAGGTCAGCAGGTCCAGTCAGGAACCTCTGGACGAACCGGAGCCTGAAGGCAGCCCCTCTGCTTGCCAGGTGAACCAGGCCATGTCCCCCCTCCTCCTTTGGCAGGAACAGGACGCCCTCAGGGACCCAGTGCATGCGGTCCCAGAAGAAGTCCACCATGAGAGCCTGCACCCTGGACAGCAGGTTTAACACAATGTTCTGGGGAATGGAAACTCAAATCAAATCAAATCAAATCAATTTTTATTTATAGAGCACATTTCTAAACGATTTTTGGTCGAGCCCAAAGTGCTGTACATACAATAAAAATGCTTTACAATAAAAAACACTTTACAACAAAAAACAACAGCAAAAATACAAAACTCAGCTGTGTGAAACGGGGCTATTCACTCCAGTTTTGCAGCGTCCCACTGTACCACATGTCTATACACTGTACCACTGTATCACATGTGGGTGTCCCACACCCACCTTTTGTTATGGGCATGCAAGAGGTAAATCTGTCCTCCCGGGAGGAGATGTGTTTTCTCTCAGCAGGGATTCAGGCTCTGGTGCAGAAACAGGCTGGGTCTGTTGTGCACCCTCAGCACAGAGAAAAGGGTCTTTATTCCAAGTACTTCCTGGTTCTCAGGAAGACAGGGGAATTCAGATCTATTCTAGATCTCCGCGGCCTGAATCGCCACATTTCCTGCAGGAAATTCCGCATGTTAACTATGAAACAGTTACTGGGGCTTGTGCAGCCAGGCGATTGGTTCACCACCATCGACCTGAAAGACGCGTACTTTCATGTAGAAATTGCTCCAGAGCACAGAAAGTGTCTGCGTTTTGCCTTCCAGGGGATAGCCTACGAGTACAACAGGCTGCCGTTCGGCTATTCCCTATCCCCACGCACATTTAGCAAATGTGTGGCCACAGCGCTTCAACCGCTGCGCGCCCACGGCATGAGAGTTTTCTTTTACTAGACGACCTCATAGTCATGGCTGGGTCCCGGGAACAGGCAATGTTTTGCACAGCACAATTGATCACACACTTAACCAAATTAGGCTTTGCGTTCAATTGAAAAAGGAGCACCCCCATACCTCACCAACAGGCGTTGTATTTGGGAGTGGTGCTCGATGCAGGCGCGCTACGCGCCACCCTGTCAGAGAGCAGAAGTGCGTCCCTTCTCCGGGCGGTTCACAGGCTGCAACAGGGGGCTTCAGTGACAGCTTTAACTGTCATGCAGACGTTTTGGGGGTCCCCGGATCATCTCCAGAGGGGGTCTCCACTGGGACGGATGACCTCCTACATCAGTGTTCATGGACACATCCAGAACAGGATGGGGAGGGACCTGCCTGAAGAGGGCTATAGGTGGGCACTGGGCTCTAACAGAGTCTCGATACAGCAACCTCCTAGAGCTACGGGCGGTAGTGTTAGTCCTCCAGCATTTCATGCCCCTAATTCAAGGGAGACATGTAATGGTCAGGAGCGACAACAGCACCACAGTGGCTTATATCAACAGGCAGGGCGGAGTCCGCTCCGCCGCCTTGTTGACCACAGCGGAGAGGCTGTGGTTATGGGCTTCAGAGGTGGTATTATCTCCGAGAGCCCTCCATATCCCGGGACTGGAGAACAGGAGGGCCGACCTCATTCGAGGGGCGGCCCCCTGCCAGGCGAATGGATGCTTCACCCGGAGGTGGTGAAGCAGAGCTGGGCCCAGTTCGGGAGAGCGGAAGTGGATCTGTTCGCCAGCCGGCGCAACAACTACTGTGCCCTGTGGTTCTCCATGGCCCTGAGCGACGACCCGCCCTTGGGGATGGACGCATTTGCACACGGGCCATGGCCAAGGAAGCTGCTATACGCCTTTCCACCGCTGTGTCTCATTCTCCCTCTCCTGGGGAGAGTGAGGCGAGAACGTCTGTCAGTCATCCTAGTGGCTCCGGACCGCGTCAGGGCGCCGTGGTACTCAGGGATGACACAGATGAAGGTGGGCCAGCCCTGGGCAGTTCCCCAGTTCTGGGGGGTGATGTCTCAAGAGGCAGGTGCAATCGGGGCGTTACCCACTCTCGGCCAACCTCTCCAGGCTTGGCTCCTGAGAGGGACAGGCTGAGACAGGGTGGATTGTCTGACAGTGTTATTCAGTCTACCCAGGCAGCTAGAGCTGGATCCACCACAGCCTGTTACAGGCCAAAGTGGCTAGGATTCCAGCAATGGTGTGAGGAGCGGAGAATAGAGCCCCTATCTTGTGAGTTGGGCTCTAATTTTTCCTTCTTACAGTTACTGGTGGACAGAGGGCTTGCACATTCAACAGTGAAAGTGTATGCAGCTGCCATCTCGCCCTGCCATGAGGGATTTGGCGGCAGGTCAGCCTTTAGTCAACCACTGATGTCGCGTTTTTACAGGGGGTCAGGAGGCTGCGCCCAGTAGTGCACGCCTCCACCCCGCAGTGGGACCTGCCCCTAGTGCTCGAGGCTCTGGTCTTAGAACCATTTGAGCCTCTGGAGCTCTCCTCCCTAAAAGCACTGTCGTGGAAAACAGCTTTGCTTCTTGCCTTAACGTCAGCCAAAGAAGTGTCAGAGTTAACCGCTCTGTCGGTGCACCCGAGCCGTTTACTGATTCGGGGTGACCGGAGCGGCGCGACACTTAGACCGAACCCATCCTTTGTGCCCAAGAGCCTAAGGAGTGCGTTCAGGTTGAGGGCTATTCAGTTAGGGGGTTTTAGTCTTCCCCCCCATGGTGGGAACAGGGAAGCTAAACTGCACCTCCTCTGGCCGGTGTGTGCGCTAGCATGTTATGTGGAGCGCACGGCTGACCTTAGACGCACCGAACAGCTGTTCGTGTGCTTCGGGGGTGGGGTGATCGGGAAAGCTCTGTCCAAGAAACGCCTGGCAGGCTGGCTCTGCGAGTGCATTTCACATGCCTACGGACAGGCAGGGAGAGCCTGCCCCACAGGGGTTCGTGCGCACTCCACACGGGCTGTGGCTGCGTCAACAGCCTTATTCAATGGTGTGAGTGTAGAGGATATATGCACAGCGGCGTCTTGGTCGACGCCAGAACCCTTCATATGGTTTTATCTCTCGGACATGTCGGGCTCTTTCTCCTCGTCTGTGCTTGCGGGGGCAACACAGGACTGGTAGGAGGAGAGCAGCCCTCCACACTTTAGTCCACACACACTCTGCACAGGGTCAGTGTCTGAGTGTGGGGCATGGGCACTGGCACTCTCCCTGCGATCCTTAGGGACTCGGGGAGATGGGTGCACAGTGAGCCCATACAGGGCTGGGGGTTCTCCCCGTCCGCCTAAGGGCAGGGGGGGGGGCCCATCACTGTTTTTTGGGCACACCTTCTGCGAGGTAAGCGCGGCAGAGTGTGCTCTGTCAGCCGCAGCCCAGACTTCTCCACAGTCACAACCAGGTTAAAGGAGAATGTGGGGCAGCAGCTGCTGACCAGAAAAGCCAGTAAGGTGGAATGTTGTTATTGGACGACAGTGCGCGTATACATCGGGGCTCCACCCACTGTACCCATAGAGTCCAGTAGAGGGCGGAGCCTGTGAGAGATATAACGTTGGGTTGCTTATTGTAACCCTTGTTATATTAGCACAGGCGGAGCCCTCTACTCAGGGCACTGTCTGTCCTGTTCCGCTCGCTGAAGAGAGGTGTAGGATGACAGTCAGGAGGCGAGGCCTCCTTTTATACGATGTGATGCGTGCGCATTCAGGTAGGCCCGCCCAAGGCCGGCTACGTCTATAGAAGTCTCAGTGGGAGAATGCTCGCAGGGTAAGGTAGTACCCATAGAGTCCAGTAGAGGGCTCCGTCTGTGCTAATATAACAAGGGTTACAATACGTAACCCAACGTTCAGTCTCCTGACAGCCTGGTGGACAAAGCTGTTTTTCAGTCTGGTTGTGCTCGATCTCAGGCTGCGGAACCTCCTCCCTGAAGGCAGGAGGGTGAAGTGACAGGTGGAGGGATGGAAGGGGTCACCCACAATGCTGAGTGCTTTGCGGGTGAGGCGGGTGTTATAAATGTCCAGGAGTGATGGGAGTGAGGCACCGATGATCCTCTCAGCTGTGTTCACGACGCCCTGCAGGGTCTTGCGGTTGGATGCTGTGCAGCTTCCGAACCACAGCGTGATGCAGCTGCTGAGAATGCTCTCAATGGCGCCTCGGTAGAAGGAGAGCATGATGGGGGGTGGGGGCTCCTGCTTTCTTCAGTTTTCGGACGAAGTAGAGGCACTGCTGGGCATTCTTTTACATTACATTACATTACATTGCATTTAGCTGACGCTTTTATCCGAAGCGACTTACAGTAAGTACATTCGACCAGGAAGATACAACCTTGAAGAAAACAGAATCATATAAGTACATCAGGTTTCATAGATCCAACCATTTCAAGTGCTACTCAACTGGCTTATAGATAAGCCAGTCCTTTATTAGTATATAAGTGCTCTATTAGTAATTCTTTGTTAGTAATTCTATCGCTTTAAGTGGAGTCGAAAGAGATGAGTTTTCAGCCTGCGCCGAAGATGTGCAAGCTATCTGCTGTCCTGATTTCACTGGGGAGCTAATTCCAACATTTAGGGGCCAGGATAGCAAACCCACGTGTTTTTGCTGATGGGAACTTTGGTCCCCCCTCGCAGCGCGGGTGCAGCGAGCCGTTTGGCCGATGCAGAGCGAAGTGCACGTACTGGGTTGTAAGGTTTAACCATGTCCTGGATGTAGGAAGGGCCAGATCCATTCGCAGCATGGTACGCAAGTACCAGTGTCTTGAAGTGGATTCTAGCAGTTACTGGAAGCCAGTGAAGGGAGCGGAGGAGCGGCGTGGTGTGGGAACATTTTGGAAGGTTGAAGACCAGCCGAGCCGCTGCATTCTGGATGAGCTGCAGAGGTTCTATGCCACATGCAAGTAGACCAGCCAGGAGGGAGTTGCAGTAGTCTAGGCGTGAGATGACGAGTGCCTGGACCAGAACCTGCGTTGTTTTCTGGGTCAGCTGGGGACGTATCCTCCTGATGTTGTAAAGAGTGTATCTGCAGCAGCGGGTTGTTGCAGCGATGTTTGCAGTGAAGGACAGATTGTTATCTAGGGTCACACCCAGATTCCTTGCAGTCTGAGTCGGGGAAACAACAGAGGTGCCGATGTTGATTGTTAGGTCAAGAGTGGGACAATCTTTTCCCGGAAGGAAAAGCAGTTCAGTCTTGTCAAGGTTGAGCTTGAGGTGATGAGCAGACATCCACTGAGAGATGTCAGCTAGACAAGCAGATATTCGTGCGACGACCTGGGTCTCTGAGCGGGGAAAGGACAGAATTAGTTGGGTGTCGTCAGCGTAACAGTGGTATGAAAAACCATGCGGGCTAATGACAGATCCGAGCGAGTTTGTGTACAGAGAGAAGAGGAGGGGACCGAGAACAGAGCCCTGAGGGACCCCCTGTGGTTAACTGACAAGGGTCGGACTCGGACCCTCTCCAAGTTACCCTGTAGGTGCGGTCTTTGAGGTATGAGGTGAGGAGGGAAAGTGCAGTGCCTGAAACACCAATTTTTTGGAGAGTGCGAAGGAGGATCTGATGGTTCACCGTGTCGAATGCAGCAGACAGGTCCAGAAGGATGATGACAGAGGAGAGGGATGCTGCTTTAGCAGCGTGCAGTTCCTCAGAGACAGCAAGGAGAGCAGTTTCTGTGGAGTGACCTGCCTTGAAACCAGACTGGTGCGGATCCAGAAGGTTGTTCTGATGGAGATAACAGGAGAGTTGTTTAAAGACAGCGCGTTCAAGTGATTTAGACAGGAACGGGAGGAGAGAGACAGGCCTGTAGTTTATAACATCAGACGGGTTGAGGGTGGGTTTCTTTAGGAGAGGGTTTACTCTCGCCTCCTTGAGACTGTTTGGAAAGTCACCAGAAGTTAGAGAAGTGTTGATGAAATGGGTGAGAAACGGTAGAATATCAGGAGCGATAGTCTAAAGAGGTTTCAGGGGATAGGGTCCAGAGGGCAGGTGGTAGGACGGGCAGAGGTAATGAGGGTAAGAACCTCACTGGGAGAGAGAGGGGAGAAGGAGGTTAGTGTGTGGGTGAGAGGGGGGTCTGGTGACCCAGTGGTGAGTAATGGTGAGTCAGAAAAAGAAGAGCGAATATCATCAACCTTTTTTTCAAAGTGGTTAACAAAGTCGCTTGGGAGAAGGGAGGATGGGGAAGGGGCTTTAGGGGGTCCAAGAGGGTGGACAAGATGGAAAATAGTTTTTTTGGATTGGAATAGGAAGATTGGATCTTATCTTGAAAGAAAGTGCTTTTTGCCCGAGAGATCGAAGCAGAGAAAGAGGAGAGGAGAGCCTGATAGGTTAGGAGGTCGTCATGGTGTTTGGATTTCCACCGTTTCTGCTCTGCTGCCCGAAGGATGGTTCTATTAGCATGCAGTGCGTCATTTAGCCAGGGAGCAGGAGGGGACTGACGAGCCTGCCGAGATGTGAGAGGACAGAGAGAGTCCATTCTTGGCGAGTGACGTGGTGTTGTTGCTCCAGGGAAGGTCCCCGGTGATGTGCACCCCCAGGAATTTGCTGCTGCTCCCCTGCTCCACTGCGGCCCCATTGATTGTCAGGGGTTGGGGGTGTTGGCTTGAGGTTCTCCTGAAGTCGACAACAATCTCCTTTGCAGTGACGTGCAGTGAGGTTCATGGCTGGTGAGGCACTGACTCTTTCAAAGTCAGATTTACAAATATATTTTGACCTTAATCAAAATATTCTGTTATTTTCAAAAGCTTTTTTAGTCTGATGCTTCGATTCATTTTAAACAGACCGTTCAACAAAAGGATACCCACAATCTAAATATTGGATTGTTCTCTCTTAGTAAGAGCCCATTTTCATTACAATGGTGGTCTTACCTTGACTTGAAGATTAAGTCCATGCTCTCCTTCTGGACAACAATCTATTACTTTTTTGTAAAAGTCCTCCTTATCTTCCTCTAGTTTCAAAAGTCTAGTTTGTTGTTTGCGTCTCTGCGTCTCTGTGTAGAATAACAGTAGCAACAAGAACCTGTGGGCTCACGTGCGCCCCCTTCAGTGCGGCAGAGGTTATGGCTGCCTCCCCTGGTGCTTTTTTTCATTGCCGTTTGTACGATGAGACCAGCGAGCCTAAATATCATTGATACGTGAAATAAGTTCTTTAGAGACTATGGATGGCGAGGATAAATGTAATAAAGAGATCTACAAACATTACATGTGTTGATTTGTATTTAATCTTTATTTAACCAGATAAAAAAGCATTGAGATAAAATCTCATTTACAATGCTGACCTGGCCAAGAAAACAAAGACAAAAAAGCAGTTACTACATTGTGCACATTAGGACATTAAGAAAGGCACTACTTATTACTGCAAGAGCAGCTGGTGGTAAGGACCTCAGACAACTTCAATTTAAAACATGCTATAGAGACAAGTGCCCTCAGTTTGAGGCGTGATTGAAGATCATTCCAAGACCAAGGACCATCATGAAAGAGACTCCTTTTTCCAGCCTCAGTCCGCACAGCAGGAACCTGGGACCGTATCCAGGCACTGGATCTGAGGTTGTAAGAGTCACAAACTGGAGCAAATCTGGCACATATGTACAGTGGAAGCTGACCTAAAATGGCTTTATACATTAATAAAAACCAATGCTAGATCCTACGCATAGTGAGTGAGGACCATCAGTAGTAATACAGATGCTGTATCAATCAAAAAAGTGACAGGCGGTGTGACAGGTCACACCTCCTACTACTTATTTTATGCTAATGAGCTAAGTCCCGCCTCCCGATGTGTATTCACATGTAGGTGTGAAATGCCCCCCTGTAGTAGACCCTTTTGTAATCTAATCTAATTAGCCTTTGATGTCTGTCTACTGTAGTAAGCCTTGTAGTCACATGTAGGTGTGAAATGCCCCCCTGTAGTAGACCCTTTGTAAATCTAATCTAATTAGCCTTGATGTCTGTATACTGTAGTCTAACCTAATTAGTCTGTCCTTTGATGTGAGGCTTGAGTTGTTATGGCATGCAGGTGTGACATCGCACATGCATGTCCTTTGATGTGAGGCTTGACCAGGTGCTGATTAAGCCTTTGTAAATCTAATCTAATTAGCCTTGATGTCTGTCTACTGTAGTCTAACCTAATTAGTCTGTCCTTTGATGTGAGGCTTGAGTTGTTATAACATGCCGGTGTGACTTTGCTCCGGCATGTTATAAGCCTGTTATAAACCTCTGATGTTAATCCTGGTGTTGACTGAGGCATTCTCTCTGAAGTTGTGCGTGAGAACCTGTCTCCTCCTCTTCATATCACACCCCCTGCTTCTCACTGTCTAACACACCCACCCGCCCCCCTTTGGCTGTGACGTCAGAGGGTAGGGGGGTGGAGTTATTTCTAAAATAAAAACGCTCTGAATAAAAGCCAGTCATTTCCACTGTTTAATTAGTAGTGTTTTAATTACTTCACACAACTATAAGGAAGCCCAATATGAAGTATTTCAACTCTACATGTGGGGTTTTTCAAACATCCTTGCGTGTGCCTCTGACTGCTTGGCTGAAAATGATTGATGAAAAATCTACAAAGCTTAAAGAGCTTTTTTTCTTTTTGAAAGCCTATACTGACATTGCAGACTAACTAAATAATACAATTCTTAACTAGATACTCCATGTTAGGGGGGACATTATGGAGCTCATGAGTCCGCCCTTTGAAGCTTGAAGATCGGACAAAGAGAGTTGTATTTACTGATGTTGATCCCTGGATGATGTACATAGTCTAAGTGTCATGTTATGGGGACATTAAGGATCTCAGGAGTCAGTCATTGGAGGCCTTGTTAACATTAATGCTTTTTTTATTTTTTTATTTTAGTGTACAGTACTTTGTAAGGAATTGGGTTTTCTTGGTAGAATATGAAGTACTTTGTAAGGAATTGGGTTTTCTTGGTAGAATATGAAGTACTTTGTAAGGAATTGGGTTTCTTTAAAGGCAGTTTGTGATTTTTAGGGGTGTTTAAGTGAGACAATGCAGTTTTGATAATTTCAAGTTTCAAGGCTTTATTGTAATCTGTCCATTAGCTACAGTGTAGATATGTCAATGAAAAACGTAGGTCACAGGCTCCTCCAACAGTGCAACATATATATATATATATATATATTTATATATTTATATACATAAAACAGATAAAATACTGCAATAGAATGTTTTGAGATTGTCTTTTAGACAAACTATGACTTTCTTTATTTATTTTATTTTTGAAATCCTATACTGACATTGCAGACAAACTAAATAATACAATTCTTAACTAGATACTATACTTGGACTTTTTTTTTCTTTTCTTCAAGACACTTCTTGACATACTATACTAGTACTTTTAAAATAAATATATGGACATTCTACACTGTGACTATTTTTTAAAATATATATATGAAATACTATACTAAGACTATGAACAGATGTATGCTTTTTTCTCCTACAAAGATACTTATAGTTACACTCCAATGGATGCAAAACTTTACAACTTGGTCAAATAAGAATTATTTTGTAATGAATTGAGTTTCTTAAAGAATCAAGCTCTAAATGGAAAGGTTGTGATTTGAACACTGATTTAACAATACAGTTTTGATAACTTTAATAACCTGACTTTCTTAAGTTTTTTTTTTTAGATGCTTTACTGTGAATTATTTCATGTTATTCTAACATAACATTACTTTTTTCAACGTGCTGTTTTCATATTTTCCACATACTGTGCTATTTTCTTTTCCCTCTAAGACTTAGTTCATTATATTTTGAAGACTACACAGAGATTTGTATCGACATACAACTATTAAAACATACAACTTGCTGTTTGTGAAATATTTCAACATACTTTACCTGTACCTGCTTTTCTTTTTTGAAGGGTTCCAGGATATTTTGCACTTCATGCATAAAACCACTCATCTTTCCTGAAACTGACATACAAATTACATTACAAACAAGTTATTTTTCTACTTCTTCCTCCCCCGTGTCTCTTCCTTCAACCAACACAACAATCAAGTCAGATCTTTCAAATGAATCCTCTACCTCTTCCTTCCCCCCACCCATATGGTCCAGAGTCAAAACACCTTCCCCTCCAGACCCTTCTTTTATATCCCTGTTTTATGATCAGTCCCTGTGACTCTGTCTCTGGCAGGTATCCACACACTGTTGGTTTGAACAAAAATAAGTAATCTTTAATCTCTAGTTCCTTTTCTCACAGTATGGGTTTTAAAAAAGAAGAAGAATAGACATCTCTGAGGGATGTAACATCACAGTTTTAGTGAAAATCCTTGCTTTACATGTCACAGTTTCTTTACTCACAATGTTTTTGAGATAACAGTGTCTCCCATTGTC
>CALSBZ010026928.1:0-13002 GCA_943591055.1 Gobionotothen gibberifrons
GATGAGGGAGGGGTACATGTTGTCAGATAAACTGTCTGTGACTGGGATTTTCTTGGTCATTTTGTTTATGTTTTGGTTTCTTGATGTTCATTTTTGTGTTCATTTTTTCTTTTTACTTTTCGCCCAGGAGGTGAACTGGGACCTCTCCAAGTCGCAGTCCACACTCCATATTTAGGTCTGGTCGGGGACTTGAACCAGCGACCCTACAGCTCACAGTCCAAGCCCCTATGACTGAGCCACTGTTATCCCGATGTCAGAAATACATGAATGATTAAAGATAAAACCAGCCTCCTGGCTCATTCTGGCATATTTACAGTACTATTTGCTAGTTTGCAAAGTTCTTGTGAAATCAATGAATGAAAAAAAAGTGTTGTTGTTGTGAGTATCATTTACTGAAGTTTTATGTCAGTGTCAAAACTCATGAACTTAGCGAAACAGCTTTGGGCTATTATGTAAAGTGTCCTGTCAACACACGCAGCAGTCTGGCCTGTTCCTATGCTTTGTGTATTCTGTCATATCCGTTTACGTCCCGCAGACGTCAGGCAAGACTCGTGAGCAGCTTATTGACTTTGGAACAATATACATGAGGAGTGGTCAATATCAACATTGAATCACACTGCAGGTGGAAAAATAAATGTGGACACGACTACTTAAGCATGAATAATATTTGGTTACAAGCGGAAGTCAATCTTTTAAAATTACATTTATGTAAAAGTAATGAAGCTTTTAACACAAAATGTACTTAAAGAAATCAAAAGTGTTTACTCCTCATTGCAGACAATTGCTCCTATGAGATGTAATAATTATGTATTATACTAGTTTATTACTAGCTAGGCACTGTTTACATTTGAAGCCTTAGTGGTGTGGCTCATTTTTGTATAAAGTATTGGTTTGTTATATGAAATCATCATATACAAATAGATCATATGAATTGCATGTAAAATCTTTTATGAATCCTTATCGTCAGAATATTTTATTTATCTAGTGAGAATTGGGTTTGGTGACAGTTTAAGATAAAATAAAAATAATAATAAAAGTCAGAATGTCAAATAAAAGGATGAAAAAAAAAAGATATGTCCTTATTACAATAGGAAATTCATCAAGTAAGAATAAAAAGAGGGTTTTATATAAACATAAGGGAAAAATAAAATGTCCAAAAAAGATCATTTAAAATAGATCAAGTAAAATATGAATACAAAATAACATGTTTAAGTTAAATTGTGCACTGTACTACAATATGAAACATGTATAATATGCATAATAAGCTACAACCTAATGCTCTTATTTTACACGCACACTCCTCTTACTTCCGGCGCTGCTGCGGTAGTTTGCCGCTCTCTTGCCGCGTCGCCGCCCAGAGCGCATTCCTGCCGCAGAGCGTTTCCAGCGGAGCACGGAGCTGCACATTCCTCTGAAGGTGCGGTGTGGACTTTTCCGGGCGGCAGGTTGTTTCGAGTGGGCTGAAAGACATTTGAGAAAGTAGTTTTAACTCCGTATCAGCGGGCTAAACAATGAGCGACAGTAGCTGCTAGCTGTTAGCCGCAGGTGGACCGGGGGACGCGGTGGAGAAATGGAGCGCACTGAGAAATCAGAGACTGTACCTGCTCGTTTTCAGGGAGTGTGACGGTCTGATTTGCAGGTAAAAGAAAGCTGTTTTTGAACTTGTATGCCTTTGACTTTCTCTTGAATTAGCACAACGTTTATTTAAAGGTGTATATGATGTCAACACACTGCAAAAGGGCGAAAAACGCATTTTAAACACCAGTAAAAGTGTAAAAACACCTGTTAAAGTATACCTGGCTGTCTATGTAAAAGTAAGATTTCCGGGGGGGGGGTGTGTTAGAATAGATCCTGACAGGTCCATTAATTAGAAAATCCCGAACTTGACAACGAGTTTATTGTCAGTCCTTATCGGCTCATAACGTGCAGCTGATTATTCATTAACAGTGATTTGTTCAGGGTTTCTGTGGGCCATGGCGGGCTGCTGGCCGTGCTGCCCCAGCCTGTTTGTGTGCTGCCTGTCCGAGGAGGACAAGACCGGCCTCGCGGTGGACAAGGAGATCGCGAGGATCCTCAAGCAGCAGAAGAAGAAGGAGAGAAGGGAAATTAAAATCCTCCTGCTGGGTCAGTGACACATTTTTATTTTATTCACTAATGTAAGCTACTTTACTTTCCATTATCTGCTATACTCTATATTTCTACTGTACTACATTTCATTGGCAAATATTTACTTATATAATAATTGTTTACATCTCCAACTCGAAAATTCTGATGAATAAAACACATTTTAATGATAGATAATTGATAATAATTGCCAATTATTATAGGTTTAACACTGTATTAAAAACGTTGTTATTAATATACAATAAAATATATTATTATAAGAGAATATATATATTTTAATTATAAGATTGATTAGAATATAAAACATTTTTTGATGCCATGACGATATTTACAAGCTACTTGGCATTATATAGTAATGCCTAGCTTGTATTTGACCTGCTGCATAATTAATGTAATGAACACATTCATGCATTAATACAAATGTATAAATACAATTATATATAAAATAGTTATTATCATTATTTGTTATACTTTTTGAATGGGTGTCCATAAGAGTATCTTTACTCTTAGTACTTGGAGCACACTATGTCTTGTCTGCAATCTCCCCCGAGTAATGCAGGAATTTCACACACTCTATTATTACTCCTTTCACTTAAGTAAAATATCTCAGTACTTCTTCTTTTATCTGTTTTCAAAGCCCTAATCGGGCTGGCTCCGGCCTATATAGCCGAACTCCTCCATCGCTACACCCCAGCCAGAGCTTTAAGGTCTGCTGACCAGCTGCTGCTGGTAGTGCCCCAGACCAGGCTCAAAACCTGAGGTCACTGAGCCTTCGCAGCAGCTGGCCCTATAGGCTCTGGAACACTCTGCCCCTCCATGTGAGGTCGGCCCAGACCCTAGGGTTTTTTTAAATCTACTCTGAAAACACACTTCTTCTCCCTGGCCATCTAGTCAGAGCGGAGCATGACACCTGACTATTCCCTGTGTTTTTGTTTTTTATATTTCTGTTGTAAATGATTGTCTTTTATTGTGATTGTAGTAATGTGTTTTTACAGCACTTTGACTCGACCAAAAATCGCTGTATATATATATATGTGCTATATAAATAAAACTTGATTTGATTTGATTCTTGCACCTCTGATTTAATATGAGATCAAATAATTTAAAAAAGCAATGATGGCAATTATATTTTATAAGGTAAATGATTGAACTCAGACAGTTTAAAAGGGCACGATAAAGGAACGCAATTCTTTAACACTGCCTGTCTTGTTTGGTAGCCCTGCAGCACAGTGTGAAAACGATGTGAAGCATGTGTCACTGTGAGAGTATGCGAAGTATGGTTCAGATTGGAATCGGTTGTACCTGAAAGCCACAGAAACCTACAGGCCTGCAGCTGGTTGGATGACATTCAAATGTTCTATTAATCCCCAAAGCTGACAATGAACCGTGGGGTGAAAATGTGTGAGAGACAGACATCTGGTTCTGTCACCTTATGATTTACTGGTTTTCTTTTAAGGGCGTATTTCATCACTTAACTGCAGAATTAGCTGAGAAACAGCGCTGAGATGACTCAGAGTATTGTTGAAATTCAGCTTCTGACAAATTGGATTTCACCGATACTGTTCTTTCAATTCATTTTGCTCACAAAGTTTAAAATACAAGTAAAACCATAAGACAAAATGGAGATAAGTGAATGGGAAACCTTGGTAAGCTATCTATAGGTTTAAAAAGGACACTTAAAAGAAAGTAAAAAACACCTTAACACCAACCAAATAACCAAAATAAATAAATAAATATATATAACACCAACTCATCAATCTTAACATTTGGTCAAAAATTGGTAAGATATAATAAACACATATATATGACAAAGGAAAAATAATGTTTTTAATTAAATTCATTATAGACTAGAGTCACTTCTTCAAAGTCTCCAACAACTGCTGCCTGAAGCCTTAACTGAAGAGGGGATTAATCATTTAATAATTCTCTTCACATTTATTCACCTACATTTGACTAACCCCTGTTTTTGTGGCCTTACAGACTGTAACCACGGCACAAAATGAGCAGGCTGAACTGCTACAAACAGTCTTATCAAACTAAATCTGTTAATCCTCTCAACACTTGTCTACTATGATGTAGATGTTGGCTATGAGGGTGGTGCAACAGGTTGCCATTGTCAGTAGTTGTGTATGTGTAGACGTGTCTGTGCAAACTGTGTATGTGTGTTAAAAGGTCAATGTTTTTTAAAAATCTCTTTTAGATTTGTATCTGTGGAACTGCAGTATGGCGTCCAGATCACATTCCTAAATATAATATTTTTGGTAGTGTTTTTTTGCGAAAAGGGAGCATTCACTCTACTTTTAGCTCTGTTTTTGGTCTCCACCAACTGGTAACCGACACATTTGGCTCTGTAGCTCATTTATGCTCCACTATGTTTACCAGCTAGTCTTAACCTTTGTCTTACTGTTTGGTGCTGAGCAGGATGTGTACAGTGTGAGCTTTCATCATCTAACAAACACCGAACTTTAAAACCAAAACCAATGAGCTGAAAGACGCTGAAACCCTCTGAGGGAATAATGATTTGAGTTCATCACTAAGAGCAGAATAAAGCTAGTTCACGATATTCAGCCCCAAAAAACTGGAACTTAAACTGTGGTAAAAAGTTCAGCAAGTCTTCAAACATTTGTTCATTCCAGTGACTGAATCACTGACCTCTTTAAAAAACGATTCTTTAAACTCACTTTTACAGTTTGGTTTTGTCTTAAAGGTGGGGTAGGTAAGTTTGAGAAACCGGCTCGAGATACACTTTTTGTTGTATTCCATGGAATGCTCTTAACATCCCGATAGCAATGAATATCTTAAATGCTTTGACAAAAAATCCATTAAAAAAATCCATCTGCGGAAGCCATAGTACTGTAAAAAGCACGACCAATCATTTTAGCCAGCCCGGCTAAAATAACTGGATGGCCTACCTGCCTGTCAGCCTTCCATCTGTGCACAAACGTATCTCGTGCCCTCATTGGTCATGTGCGCGTTCATGTGTGTTGGAGGAGGGGCTCTGTGAGGAAGTGGCAGATTTTTTCCGGCTGTGTATTTTCAAATTCTAGCGCACTCGAGCTGGTTTCTCCTAAATGACCTACCCCACCTTTAACTTTGCCTTTTAAACTTGAATTATACCGTTTTATATCCAGTACCATACATGGGTTTTATAGTCTTATTATTATTTTTATTGTAAAACGTCCTTAAATGAAAGGTTATTTTAAAGTTGTTTTATTATTATCATTATTAATGAATGTTATTAGCATTTAACATCCTGTCTGGAATACTAATTATATATTATGACATATAATAATACTTATATTATTATTATTGTTATATACCAGACTTTCAGATCCTGGTGTGAAGAATCCTTCTGGTTAAAAGTGACTGTATGTCTTTCAGTCACCTTTTTAAAATCCCCCTTGACATTTAACCACTCTCGTAAAACAAATTCCAAACATTTTCACCCCTACAAGGTTTCATTTCAGCTGCCCTGCATGTGTTTAGACTGTGGGAGGGAACCCATAAAGACTCAGGTAGAGCATGAATAAACAGAGAGATAATGCAACAGCGAGGCGATGATGCTAAGCCCCGTTGACAGATGTGTACTTCATATAACTGTTTTGTGGTTGAAATTGTGCTGCACATGTCTGTAATTGGTGCAAAATGTGTGATTTTTAACGCACTATAAATTAAATAAACACGAGATATTATCAATTCCTCAGGTACTGGAGAAAGTGGAAAAACCACTTTCATCCGGCAGATGAGGATCATCCACGGACGAGGCTTCTCAGAGGAGGAGAGGAGGAGTTTTGCCAAATGCATCTTCCAGAACATCCTCACAGCCATGAAGGCCATGACGGGAGCCATGACCGCGCTCAAAATCCCCTACTTCAACCCCGAGAACGAGGTATAGTCTCACACAAACAAACAGAGTGGTGCGGGCATCAGGGCAGAGAGATTGTGCCCACATCAAACACAGAAACACACACTCAGCACGATGTAGTCTATAAATAATAAAAGTCAGTTACAGAGTGTTTATGCTGAATGTCACATTCACTTTTTTCAGATTTACGGGAAGTGGCTGCATGACATAAACACGGTGCAGATCAGCCATCTGGAGCGCGGCTACGTGGACGCCATCCGCCGCCTCTGGGCAGACTCGGGGGTGCGGGTGTGTTACAGCCGCCGCTGCGAGTACCAGCTCCTGGACTCCACTGAGTAGTGAGTATCTGTGTGAGAGCGTCATGTGAGCAAACACTGTCACTGCAAGCTGTCCAAGATGATATACGGGAATCTATAAGAGAAGGTGTTTGCCAGATGCAGCATCAAAATGTCAGGGGAGTAAAGCAAAAACGCACCTCTTAAACTAAATAGTATTCAGTTTCTATACAGTATAAAGTATACAGTATATGTCAGATGGGGCTACCAAGTCTGTGAATAGGCATCTGGTTTACGCACTTACAGTAAATGTGACTTTTTGATGACGTATGCCTGCACTGCGCTTTGCATCATACTTCGCTGTATCATCTAATAGTTGTATTTTTACAATTTTTAATTTATTCTTTTAATTTAAAGAAAATAATCTTTTGATGACATTATCATAAAAGAAAGGATCCTTTTGTATTGATATGTCCCGCCTTTCTTGCCACACACCCTCAGAATGAGTTGTATACTATGTGTTTTTGTACTGAGACCACTGGAGGGGGCTAGTTCCCCCACAATGTTCTTTATTCAGCCGTTTTCCAGCCATGTTGAAACCACCAGTTGATCAAAGAGTGAATACGAAAGCACATCAAACTCCTGTGAGTCAGATGAAACATGAATCATCTTTTAAAAGTGTTTAGGAGAACCTGAATGTCACAATACCGCAGACATTCTTTTTTAAAATCATCATGACAAGATGTAACACAGCCTGCGTGAGCCTCACGCTCAAAGTATGTAACGTGTCCCAGAACAAAGGCTCAGCCAGCTCAGTTTTCTCTTTCCTCTGTTTACCCAGTAGCTCAATCATAGCGCTGTGTGATAAGAGACAGGCGGTAGCTAATGACAGCTTGTATCAACACGAGCCATAAAGCCGTCATCTGTGCACACGGCGATATGGACTCGCTCCACTCCCTTCTTGTATTTTTAATCACTGTTTTTTTTTATCATCATCATATATCTTGTGTCCCTTCAGTTTGCTTTACCTGTGGAGTAAACAGAGACAATATGTTGTTACCGGAGGTCTCTCTGCAGCACCACTGTAAAGCAGTGGCGAACCGTCAGGGCCTTCAAGGTATTCAGAGAATACCCTGGAACACTCGGATAAAACAAACAAAAAAATCGATTTAATTATATAAATAAAATATAATAAAATGTAATAAAATGAATAAATGAGAATGGTATCTGTGTTGTTGATCTGTAATATTACAGTGTTACGTTGACTTGTGTGTCCTTCTCAGTCCATGCACTACGCATTTCAGTGGTTTTGTGTTAGAAAATAAATGCAACCAATCAGATCTTGTTCTGGGTCTCTGGGTAGAATATCCTTCAACCAAGGTATTCTACATCCTTGATCGAATGCCCTGGCCGTTGCACTGAATGAGAGCGTACATTTGGACTGACAGTTTGATCAACCAATCATATATTGATTTGTAGCCAATGGGCGTATTCTTTCAGAGTTTCCTTCGGTTCCAGGAGGTACTCTAGAAGGCCCGGTAGTTCACTGGCTCGAGACAGAGGATCTAGATATGTATAATGCCACAAAGCAATTCATATGCTGCGGCTGCGGAGGGTGTGTGTGTGTCTACAGAAGGTCCAGTTGTGATAGACACGGTTCGCCACTGCTGTAAACTTCCTTCCTCTCTCTTTCAGCTACATGAATAACCTGGACCGCATCTCCGCCCCGGACTACATCCCCACGGAGCAGGACGTGCTGCGGGTTCGATTCCCCACCACGGGCATCCACGACTACTCCTTCACCATCAAGACCATCACGCTAAGGTGACAGTCTTCAGATTACTAGTCTTAATTCCCTTACTTCTGTACTCTTGCTGTTTTGAGTGCCTAAGTGCGTTCATGTGGGTACTGGATACAGCGTTGGAAGCTGGGCCGATTAGTCTGATTAAAGTTGCTCACTGCCAAATGAAACAAAAATTGATTCAATACAGAGTACCGTACTTTCCGGACTATAAGCCGCTACTTTTCCCCCACGCTTTGAACATCGCGGCTTACACTACAGCTTCAAAAAAAGCTTGGAGCTGGGCATGTCTGAAGCTTGGGGATTTTATTCGAGCCCCGCAACCAACAACCAATCACATGAATGTCCCGCCCCGTTTACGTAGTGTTAACATAGCTAGCAAGCTATGCTTGGATATACTGGATATAAAATCCCCAAACAGGCGAAAGCCTACCAGTTTCACCCACTGTCTCTGCCACCTCCCCCCATGCCTGGTTCCTCCGGTTGTATCCCGGTAAGTTAATAGGGACTGGTCATACAAAACCGGGTGATTTGCTACGGCGATAATTAGTTTATCCTCCATCTGTTTTTGAAATATAGAAATGAACGGTGGGATATCTCTCCCAGCTTAGACGCGGTTTGATTGGCTAGGACTTGAGCTGTCATATTTTCAGAAACGGGATTTGATTGGCTGGCGCTGGCGCAGCCATGCTACCCACAATTGGTGACCGACCAGTGGGTGCGCTTAATAGTCCGGAATTTACGGTAAATCATTACCAAAATCTCCTGCACTCATTGAATAAAGGATTACATACTTGCTTTTGCCTCAAGCCACGCCTCCAATCCGCTGAGTCCAGTCTCGGCTCCGTCAAATGAACGAAGAGGGAAATAACTCTGGATTGGGCTAGTTTGGCTATTTTTTGTAAATGTCCCCGTCGTGGGACAAATAAAGGATTTCTGATTTACAATGCTAGAACCTTATGATTTAAATAAGGGCTATTCAAGTGTCAGTACAGGGAAGGTGATTTACTTTGTTGATGTACACACACATTTACTGAGGTGTCTTTCCCAATGCAAGTCAATGGAAAAAGTCATTTTGAGCCCAGTGGCATCATCACTTCGCTGACACGGAAAGATGATACCACAGGTTGGCCAATACTCAAATGTGTTTCACTGCGCACTTCCTGCAGTCTTGGTTCATTCTGAGAAGTACGGCGTGCACTATGAGAACCGGGATGGGTGAATTGTGACAGACAAAAAGATACAAGTAGTAATTGTGAAACTCTGGACACTTCTCACCCTCAACGAACTTCTTCTTGGCTTCTGAGTTGTTGGGACCAGCCGTGATGGGGGTTGATTCGCTAAACAAATACAAGTTATCCATGTGTTTTTTTATATAATATTGACTAATGATGTCACCATCATTTAAAAGGTTAATTGAGCAGTCTGGCATGATTCGGTGCAGAAATCGATAATGTTTCTAGCTAGCTAGCGTTAATAAACTACGCTACCCAGTCGAAATTCACACACAATTGAGACAAACCGAATGGAGACACAGCACAAGAGAAACTTAGACCCACACTATTCACTGCATTGAGGGGAAACTCACTCTTGACTGATGCAGAGGCTTTGTCTGCAACAGGACCAGATTTATGATGGAGATTATAGACGTTCAGGGGAAGGTTTATTTTGAACCTGCGTTGTTTCTTTCTGAAACCAGAGGAAGAACTGACTCCAGCTGAGCAGACAGAGATCACATGTCTTTGTGTGTTCCCAAATGAAATGACACCTGCTCTTAAATATGAGGTGTATAACACACAATTAAAACTAACTAGGTTTGTTTTGGCTCCGTGCTCCGGCACAACTGACAGATTAATGAATGACGGTGCTGCTTCTGTGTCGTTCACACAGCTACGCCCAGCCTGCAGCAAGACAGCAGGAGTTCATAAAGACAGATCCAGCTTTGCATTGCAAACACACACAAAAAAAAAGTCAACAACAACAACAGTAAACAAGTGAAAAATCTAACAATTTGAATATTTGTCACAATTGAATTTTCAGACCTTCGTTGTCTACAACCAAATCATTCATTATTTACAAAAACATACACTGTGTGATAATTGGAAAATCAATATCAAATGAAATGGTCCATCTTGAATCCTTACCTAGGCTTTTTTAGGCAAAGATAACAAACGTATACGCATCAACATCAAACCTCCGTACCGCTTTTAGTTTATCTTTCATATGTCAGGATTTTTAAGGTCAAAATGCATTTAACCGAGTCTCTTTGAGTTTCTTCACCCAGCACCTCCTTATCTGAAGTACAGGTCCTTAAACAGAGAATATGTCGACCTTAGGACTCAATACTAGTGCCTGCTTTGTTTTCATCTTAAGTGTGTTCATTTGAACAGCATTAGCACAGCTTCCTTGTTTACTTGTTTGTTTTTCTCTTGCCTTTCTAACTCTTCCTCCTCTCTGGCAGGATCGTGGATGTTGGCGGTCAGAAGTCGGAGCGCAGGAAGTGGATCCACTGTTTTGAAAACGTCACCTCGCTCATCTTCCTGGCGTCGCTCAGCGAGTACGACCAGGTCCTGGAGGAGAGAGAGACCATCGTAAGAGACACGTTTAACCTCACTGCAGAGCGTGGACAAAATAACAGAAACAGCCTAAACAGTCCAATATTTATATATATATACACAACATACTGTAACTTATTGTAGATCTGCAACAATGAATTGATTATTGAGTTAATGTAATGAATTAAAATAAATAGTTATATTTATAAGCAACCGCTTTTAAAATCAATTGAAGGTTTAAGTAACTTTTCAAGTACAAATACCGATTTAAATCTTGTGTTTTTGATATTGTTGCTTTTATATGTTTAATATTATTGTAAACTAAATATTTTTGGAAAATGTGTCAGACAAAACAAGTTATTCAAAGACATACTTGTGGACATGTTCCCTATCTTATGATGTTTTATAGACTAAGCTATAATGGATGCCTAACAAAATATCAATACATTAATTATTAATAAATAATCCATAGTTGCATCCGCATATATAGATTATTGTTGCTGTTACATTAGCATACAAAAAAGCCTTAACATTTTTAAATGATAACAATAAATGTAAATGCCTTGTATACAGCCAGTAGCTGTTAGCTTAATTAAATGGAGTACAAATTCATTTCTCATTAAAACATATTGTTCTTTTCTTCCGAATGTTTTCTCACTGCAGTCAGTTCATACTTCCTCCAGCAGGTTTCACTCTTGCACAACAAAACCTCCCTCTCTCTCTCTCTCTCTCTCTCTCTCTCTCTCTCTCTCTCTCTCTCTCTCTCTCTCTCTCTATCTCTCTCTCTCTCTCTCTCTCTCTCTCTCTCTCTCTCTCTCTCTCTCTCTCTTTCTCTTTCTCTAAGCTGTTTATCTCTCCCAGCCACTTTTTCGTCTGCCAACACATTCATTAACCTCCACAGAGGCCCGTGTGCTCCAGACCTCCACCCCAGACCAAAATCATCTCTCAGAAACTCACTGGTGTAGTTCATGTATCTATAACAACAAAATAAATCCCAAAATCAAGAAATGAGCATCTTAGAACTTCCCTCACCTCGAAGTCAATGGGGTTCATTTGAACGTGAAATAAGATCTGTGGTTAACACAAGCTGAAGAGATTTTAATGTTTTGTTCAACACAAAATACCACATTTGTGTCCTCAAAAAGGCAGTTTCTAGTGGCTAATAAAACATAATTATGCTGACATTTTCTTTAAGCCTGGCGTTAGCTTTCTACTGCGATAGCTTTTACTCTTAATAAATCATAAAAGTTCTGTTCATTTATGAAAAATATCCTGCTGAACAAAACGTTTTTTTCCTAACAGGTGTTTGCCACAGGGCATATTCTCTGCCATTATCGAAACGCCTTTCCATTGGCATTTTCTCAAAGTGCGACACTGACTTCTTGGTTTGCTAAATCTGTTTTCCCTGCAGCCTCCCGGTATAAAATGTGACTCTGTTTCTGTGTTCAGAACCGAATGCACGAGAGTCTGGCTCTCTTCTACACCACCATCCACTCTCCTTGGTTCTTCAACACTTCCATCATCCTCTTCCTCAACAAGACTGACATCCTGGCTGACAAAATCATGACCTCTGACCTGCAGAAATATTTCCCCAACTTCGCAGGTAAACACTGGATATAACTGCTTTTAGTAAACACCTACGTTTTCCTCTATCACCAACATTTGTGAAGAGTCTCAACAACTTTTGAATTGACTGCAAGGAAATTTGGCACCAGCGTTCAGGGCCCTCGTATGATGAATTGTACTCCAGCACCAAAAACCCATATCATTTGAAATGTTGCAAGCCCACTGACAACACCGACAGCCTCAGTTGTACTTTATCAGTGCTCATCAGCAAACGTTAGCATGCTGAATAGGGCTGTGGATTGGCAAGAGCAACCAAATGCACCCCAGCCTGTATGTCACAGCCTGAATAAAAGCTCCGCCCCATATGCAAGATGTATGTAAGTGGAAGCCGTCTTACTTCATGCGTAGGAGTTTGGAGTGAATGATCACAATGGGGAAAGGCATGGCATGCACATTTCCCCTCTGTGGGACTAATAAAGGTATTCTGGTTCTGATTCTGATGCTAGCTTGTGAAATCCCAAATATAAAGCCTGGTTGGCTAAGGATTCCAAATCTGAGAACGGTGCAAACTTTGTGTAAAATCTTTTGTGAGCCAGATCCAGCATCCTCCCAGTCACAAAGTCAAATATGTTCTCAAAAGTGTGGAAATCCTAAATGGAAAACGTTCACTTCATCACAACCTGATGCACCCGCTATTAAAAATAATGTATCATTAAGAATATATTTTATAAATTGGAGCGCAGTCTCAACCTCAGTGTCATCCTGACTCTGAACCCAAATCAGAGTCAACAAACCAATACATAATCAAATCTTCGC